>JACVBY030000299.1:0-72468 GCA_017589505.3 Metroxylon sagu | reverse complement strand
TAAATGTGGTATTATGGACCAGTCACAACCTATAAATGCAGCCATAAGCTATAAGTTGTTGAGTTAAATTAGATTTGAAAATTTGATATTTGTGATCAAATATTTGAATATAAGTTCTAAGCATGAGAATTTTATTGAAAAATTTACTTTGACAAAAATATATTATTTGACTCTTTGGATATATTGTAAAGTTTACTTTAGTAAAAAGTGTATTATTTCATTATATGGATTTGTTGAATTAAATTTATTTTGTATTTGTTTGCTCCATTTACTTAAAGTAGATTGTTGGTTAGTAAGTTATCACGCTCATCATTTGCACTTTTCTCTTTGCAAATCCAAAGACTTAAAAACTAGCTAGCTAAAATTTTTGGGGAGTGCAAATAGAAGAAAGGTTGGTCCTATAGTTAGATTAGACCTAGTTTGCTAATTTACACAAGTACCATAAAGGTGGGTTCAACTCTTTTAGTGTGCCACATATCCCTCACCCCCATTTCTTCTGTACTAGAGAGGTCAGCAATGGCATGGCTAATGGAGAAGACCGCACACCTCCTTAACACCCCAACCTCACCCTTTGCACTCCCATACTGTTTTTCTAACTAATGGAGAGAATTGCATGCCTCCTCTATACCCTGACCTTACCCTTCATCCCATACCAGAAAATCGACAGTGACACAACCTCTTTTTATTTCCTTGCCCTTTGTTTGAAGGCCACAACCACCAGCCTCTCCTTTTCCTCTGTGTGTATGCATCCCTACATCAACAAACCCACAATCGCCATCATTACCTCCTTTTCTTCCCTCCATCTCTCTCCCTCTACATCGACGAATGCCAAGGCCACCAAACACTGCCACCTGAGTGAGGCTGAGCCAAGCCTCAACCCAGTTCTCCCTTGATTTATCCCTCTTCCACTTATTCTTCCTCTACCTCTCACCTTGCGACTAAGACCATAACCTACTAGAGTGCACCCAATGGAAAGAGAAAGAGAGGGAGAGAGGCTGAAAGAGAGAGAGAGAGAGAGAGAGAGAGAGACCAAGAGGGTCTTGAAATAGGGATGATCATGTGTCATCCCTGTTCTAATGGCCAAGAGGGAGAGAGGCAGAGTGAGAGACTTGGGCTAGGGGGTTCTTGGAACAAGGGATGGCCTTGTGTTGCTTGTCTTCTAGTGATTGAAAAGCAGAGAGAGGAGAAAGAGAATTAGAGAGCGAGAAGGTCTCCTACGGTCGTCTAAGAAATAGCCACTTTTTTTGGAGGCACTACAATCAGCAATGGTTTCGATAGGATTCAGCTAGAATCTGGACATTGAAAGTGAGGTTTAACTAGGGTTTTGCTTCACCTCTCTATTAATGTGTTTCATCAAAGAAAGGAGAGATCGAAATCGAGAGGGATGTCCTTTCTTCCAGGGTTTCTTCTTTCAAGAAGGAGAAAAAGGAGAGGACTTTTAGGGTTTTGGGGCATGCCGGCGACAATGGTGATGGGTGAGAGAAATATCTGAGAAGGGAGAGAAAAATGGAATAAGAGGGAGATGTGAGGATTAGGGAAAAAGGACAATGAGCGGTGGAAATGGAGAGATTAGACAGTAATGTTATTTTAATGACAAACTTGCAAGTGGAATGGACGTTGGAGATCTGATATAGGGTTGTAAAGAGGTCAGAATGTGCAGGTCCTACTCAGTCACATGTGTATTACATCATAATTATTACACCCCTATCTCTAGCTGATCCAGAAATTCTCTCATATCTTCCTTCCTCAAGCACCATCATCTTGATAGGGCATCAATTTGCATACCAAGATGCACTATAGATGTAAAAATATTTCAATCATTTTTGAAATTCCTCCATCTTAACCAAGATGCACTATAGATGAACCTATAGCCTCTGTTCATGTTGTCAGCAGAACCAGATAGCCGAGGCATCAGCTTTGAAAACCTAAAACGAATCTACTCATCTTCAAACTTACCACATGGATGTGCATCCCATGGTAAATCTTTTTATTTTTTTTTTGGGACTAATTGAGAAAGTGAAGCACTTTCTCAATTCCATGAAAATTATTAATAAATGCATGTCATGGTAAATCATACAGCCTTTTCAACAGAAGATCTTGAGAGAGAGTAGCAAAAGACAAGCACGATTCATGTTAGATGAAAGGAGAGTCACAGTCAATATATGAAAACCTTCTTGAATCTGTCATGCACCTTTTATATTTTATTTGTTCATTTTAATATTTAATTGATACACACATCGCACACTCCTCCCTTCAAAAATCTTTAAATCTATATGTAATTCCATAGCAGAGTTCAAGTATAGTATTAGAAAAAGTTACCTGGAAAGCAACCTATTTACTAATTTGATGGATATATGCATAACAGTTCAAGTAGACTATTGCTTTTGTTACTGTTATGGATATATTTAATGTGGTTTTTTTGTCGAAAAATGGAGTGGGTTAATACTATTTATTCATTGCAGATAACTCTGCAGGTTTATCTCAATTTCTTGAGACTGAAACAGATCTATTTTGCGAGATATTCACTGTATTTGATTCTTTATGTCTATGCTAATAAACAGGAATTTACATGGTTGATTTTGGTTTGTTTTTGTTTTCTTAAAATTTATTTCATTGTGTTATTCCTTCTTCAATGTTTATCTGGTTATGCTTTGTTTGATGCCATTGTGTGGACTTCGAATATATTGTGTTGATGATTTGATTTTACTCTGCAGAAAGCAGGTTAATTGAGTGATTTCTTCTTCCTCACCTTGTGTGATTTTGTTAATTGAGTTATATTTACAAACTGCTCTATATGTGGTTTGAACTACCTGTTATAGCAATTGAAAGTTAGATCCATGGAAATTGAAAGGTAGAATAAATTTAATCATGTTGCATAGCGAGGATTATTTTCTAGTTCTTATATTAAATGTTACTTGAAGATATGTACCAGATATTTTAAGTACATGAAGTTTAGAATTGTAAATTTGTGAAATACTTTGTCCATGACTCTTAGTGATCTATCTAATTACATCAAATATTTTGTTTTTGTTCTCATTGTATGCCACTACCCTGCAATAGTGTGTACTGGGCATACCGTACTATTTTGGTACGAAACAAAAACATGCTACAAGGGGCGTTTCGATTATCAGTATGCTGAACCAAGCCCCATAATAGCTATACCGACACTTTATCAAGAAGGTACCAGGATGGGCTCTAGTACTGAGATTACGAACCTTAGCTGTTCAAATATTACCATAGCCCATTTGTTAATTATATTGTTATCAAATTATATTAATTTATCAACAAGTTGAAAGCATTGCATGCTCATAGGGTCACATCTCTGTAGGTATGTGGCAGTTGCATCGCCACACCCTTGAATTCCAACTTTTGGATTGGATGCATAACAGTAACAAAAACAATAGGCCAACCAACCAACCCTCAGAATGAGCCGACCTCACTGCTTGTAGACCTTATACGGAATAACCAAACAACAGCATGTAATGGACTTTTTAACAGTCCAACCAGCAGCCCCTCATATTAATATTCCCACAGCTGCACTACATCAGGCATTCCTAGAGCTAAATTCCTTCTTGCATTTTCTATCCAAAACTTCCCTATTTGCCTTGAACTTCAAATTTGAGTTGAATTTCAGATCCGGAATTTACTTTGAATCTCCATGTTAAAACAAACTATAACTAGCAATTTAGCATGGTTTCAAATCCTAGTAGGATGTCCCTTGTGATACTATGATGGGTTAGCATCCTAAGTATCGAGATGGGACCATCCCACCATTGTCATAGCATCACAATCCGTGCGTCCTAAGACATTCTCCATCCCAAGTGTCAAGATGAGGTGGGAGACCAGCATATCTTGTTCCATTAAAAAAATCAAGATGATCACATCCCATGAAATTTAAAACTTTGATAATTAAAGTTTTATGGTTTTTGGAGAGTGCTTAAATCCTCTAATATAAATGAAGGGAGATCTTCAATTTACTGGAAATGGTTCACAATCCAAAGCAAGGAGAGAGACATGACTTATAATCAAAGAGTTAACTGCAGCTGAATTGTTTTCACCAAAAATAGATCTGCTATCATGAATCCTTTATGGCTCTTTGGCAACTTGCAATGCTTCTGTTTGCTGAATTCATGCGTTATTTGTGTATGCTGTACAATCTATTGCCCAGCACTAAATTTCTGCAACTTGCATTGGTAGGATAGTTTTCATGTATCATCCTTGCATCTAGATGAGTTTCCAAAAAACAAATTTCTATGCAGAGTATTTCAGCTTATAATCTTAAGATTATCATACTGATTTGCCTTAGCGATAAGATTGCATCATATAAAGTTACAATTCCATCACATGTCTGGCATTGCATATCAGGGTAGGTTGCCTCTTGTAAGCAAATTTGCATGCTATCTGCAAACCCAAGCCACAGAATGAAATGTTTTGGCAACAAAGCTGTTATTTGAAGAAAGTATGCATGGTCATTTTTGTGCACAAACAGCGAAAAGCAATGAAGCCATGTGACAAACAAGCAGAGAACGTATTGAAAGCATACAGGACATACTTTTATTGTCCATCAAATACATTGAAAGGATTCTCAGAATCTTGTGAAACAAATGCTAGTGGAAAGAAGGCATAATTTAAAGAGGCAATATGATATACAAGAGAGACGAATTTATGGAAACTGAGTCAAAATCTTACATCAAAATCAGATATGAATTCTATGATAAAACAGTCTAATCCACATATTATATCTTTCGGAAATTGCAATTTCAATGGAAAAATTCCATATAAAGACAAGGAATAATGTATTATTGGTCCCATATTTAAATTTCTGAGCAAGAAATAGTTAGCAGATTTAAAGGATACAAACAGAACAGTACTAAACATGTTTCTAAGATTACAATGTTATATTGAGAACAAAAAATGGAATAGATTCAAAATTAATACCTAGCACTTTGAGCAACCATTCCAACAAGGACTGCAGGCCATGCAAAGCCTCTAATCTAAGGAAAAACAACCAATAGAAACATCAAGAAGGTTCAAGCAGTTTTTGAAAAAAACTATAGAGTAAGGACTAAAATGATTCAAAGAACATAAGATATTATTTTATTAAGTTGTATTCATAAATATCCATGCAAAATAATGATCTATGTAGGATGTATGCCTTTATAACTAACCATGTGATATGCCACAAGTACATTCTTTACAATGTAACAAATATTCTCATAGATAATTTACAAAATTTAAATTCTTCAATCTATTCATCATTTCAAACATAAAATGCCATAAAGTGAGAACCTTTCCCAGATTAGTGTCTCAACAACAGCTGTCATACATCATGATCTTTTTAGCATCTCAACAACAGCTGAGTGCCATTTTTCACATATGCCAGCACATACCTTAATTACAATTATTGCAACAGAAGCAGTCACAATAATTAGAGTACATACAATACCCATGAAATAAATATTAATTATATGCATTGCATCACGCATCACTGTGAGACCTTTCCGTATAGAGATCAGGACAAAAGCAAGTCAGGAGCTATTGTATTATCTTACTGTTAGAAGTTCGAATGACAATAAAAAAATGAAAAATAAAACCCTTGGAAATGTTTTCTTTTACTTGATTTCTTTCCATTTTCTAGTGATCAGATACCTCTTATTTGCATCTAATGGTTGTAGCATCAAATTCCATGGATAACATGTTGATTTTAGAACTGGTAGTTGGAGTTTTGTTTAAATATTTTGGAAACAGGCTTACATATTGGAAAAGAATTGAAAAGTGTTCCTTGATTCAGAATATATATTGATGTTTAAAGCTTTTATGAGGTTTAAAAATATCATAACTTCATAAGCCTCAATAAGTTTTGAGAGAATCTTTCTTTTGATTTTTCACATAAAGAATATGTGATACCCAGTGACGGCCCTTACTGAGTAGACTCGGTCAGGAACAAAATCAGGCTGTTCCAGACCCCCGGCCCCCCCAACCCAAAAAAAAAAAGGTCATTACATGTTCAAGAAGAGAACAGTGGAACAAACAATGTTAAAGATAACAAACGAGATATATCACTGCTAGATTAAGTAATTAAGAATAAATTGAATGTTTTTAGATAAACATATGCAAGTTAGTTAAACAACAAGCTATACGTTATCAATACATTGAACATAAAAGTGTATTTTAAAGTATATGCACCTGAATATATGAATTGGCAGCAGGAACAATGTGCAAATTCTCTGACCCAGTAAAAGCTGAACATGGATGAGAAACATGGGAAATCAAGTTTCAAATGTATGTTTGTTTGATGTTCTGATGAAATAGTGTTGCAAAGCATTAATAATAGAAAACTAGAGTAATTATACAGTTGCTGGATTAAAGTTGTGGCAATTAAAATATGTTCGAAGCATGCAAGAGAGAACAAATGTTAAGTGAAACAAATATAGAAAAGAAATGAAGCATTCACACTTTATTGTCGCACTGAAAATTCCCCCCCACCCCGCCATCCCCCCAAAAAAATACAAAGTCCTGTACAGGAACCATCTTATCAACAAACTAGTTAGATCTCCTTAATGTTACAACATGCAACAATATGCTTCAGCTATAACATGACCATGCAGATTTCACTGCCTACAATGGACATGGTTGACTTCTTGGAGATGATACAACCAACCAATTTCCTCAAGTATGATGCTTTATTTACCATTTCTCTAGCTGCCATGAATTATGTCACAGAATTAGGCATAGTTAAATCAGCTCATGACACAATTACCATAAACAAGAACCTGGAGATGATTAAACACAAAAATTGTAGCTTCTCTACCATCATCCATGTGACAAAAAAAGTTGGTCTCAAAAAGAACTATCACCGTGCCCTTGATTAGACATCCCATCACAAACCAAACAGCAGTTAATTCCCTCCATTTACACCATGTTTGGTACGCCGGTATAGCTGGGATTGGATTGGATTTTCAATCCAATCCCTCGTTTGGAACACCAGACACTGGAATAAATCCTGCGGGCCCCATCTCATTCACTAGTATGTGAAACCTTTAACAAAGTTTCAGATAATAAATGATCTAATTTCAAGGCTTCTGGTTGAATTTTGTTTCTGCTACTTTATTTTTTTTGAAAAGATTTATTTTTTAATAGAAAGGAGGAAGAAATAATTAGTATAAAGATTTGAAAAAAAGGTTTGAAAAGAGCAATAGAAGCAAAAGAGTAAGGAGTAGCTTAGGATGCATCAAAAAGGGTATTTTAGAAAATTTTAAATTATCAAAAAGAAAATCAAGTTGGTTTTAAGTGTAAGAGAGTTCCTCAAGTAATATGAATTAATTTGAGTTTTAATTGTGCTGATAATAACAATTTAATTGTGTTATTATATATTCGAAAAAGCATTTTAGGAAAATTAAAGCCAAGCCAATCTAATCCAACACTATATGCATGTATCCCAAACACTATTATGGAAATGCCAATCCAATCCGATCTTACATCCCAAATATTTTAGCCCAATCCAATCTAATCCAAACTCATGGGTATGGGATACCATAGGTCTGATAATCCCATGCCATTTCAATCCCATATGGAGAACCAAACACGCCCTTATTTCCATATCAAAGCATCCTCATGCTCCTTTTCTGAATTTATCGACTAGTAAAAACACTGACATGATACTCCACTTAAATTGGAGTATGAATTTGATGAATCTAATTTGAGGCTTCATTTACATTAGGTCACACAAACAACCTGTAATGTGGTAGAAATACTTCTTTCATCCTTATACTAGAACTTTCCAAGTATACTTTCATGCATGAATAGTCTCACATCGGATGGGAAAAGAATTATTTGAAGAGTTATAACTCAAGTTCACCTATTACCAATTAAATTAAACTCAAGTTTTTAAGACTACATGGATCTAATCTACTAACAGGTTAATTAGACCAACAGATAAGCTTGGAGTGTTACAAATAGTATCAAAGCTGACCGAGGTGTGTGGAAGTTGATGGATAAGAGAAAAGAGCTACCTATGGGATGATAATAGAGTCCCTCCATAGTGTAGAGCCACCTATGTAGCGCCAACCATCTTACTCAAGATAGATTCTAGCTGGTTTGTAGCGTGTGATGAGGACATCGCCTGATTAAGAAGAAAGGTTGTAATACCCCCATGCATGAATAGTCCCACATCAGATGGGAAAAGAATTTGTTGAAGAGTTATAACTCAAGTTCACCTGCTACCAATTAACTTGCACTTGAGTTTTTAAGGCCACGTGAATCCAATCTACTAACAGGTTAATTGGACCAACATGTGAGCTTCGAATGTTACACTTCACTTACGGCATTACAATTTGTCTTTTCAATAATCCCTCAAAATTCCATGCTTCCCTAATGTCTCACATAGTTAAAGCATCCAACTTGAAGATTATAGGCATGCCCTTTATTAATATAGATATGTCTTCAACATGAAAAGAAGATAAACCAATGGCCCATCAGCAGGTAGCCTAGACGGCTAAGTATTGAACTTTCAGCCAAAACATTTTAGAATGTCATTGCGAGAATCAATGACAACAAGCATGGTTTTGCTTTAGATATGAGACTGCTAAAGCAATACAGCCTTATTCTTTTGGCTCCAAGCATGCTTAATTCTTTTGGCTCTGGCAATGATAATTTATTTCAAGCAAAATAAGGTCCAATTCATATAAATAAATGAGACCACAAGCCTGTAAGTTCTCAGATATCAGTTGCAATATATTCATTGCACCTAACTCAATCTTAGAGAGCCTAGTAACCCAGTTTGTAGGGTATAGTGCCTTGATTCCAATTGGAAACAAACTAAAAATATCCAATTCTATGAGAATGAGACAAATTATGCTGTTTAATTAGGACTCCTTGCATTTATTTTAAGTAATTCATTGCTTTTCCGCCTTTTCAGTTCTTCTGAATTGACTAGAATTGGAAATAATCTTTAAATTGTGCATAACCATTATCTCTATATTAGGTTTATGATTTATAAAAACTAGTACTCTTTGATTTTGGGATTTCTAGGAAGAGATTTTGCATAATCATGCTTTTGAGAGAAATAAGGCATAAAAATATTAGCAATTGTTAGTGTGTATCCTATAATGTATCCCTATATTTAATTTGAAACAAATAGGTACAAGAATTATAGATCTGGTCAACAGAATTTTTTTTCGGATATTTAGGCTTCTTATCCACTCGATAATATTTGCTATGATTTTCACTCTGGTAAATACATTGATTATGACCATCAGAAAAATTGGTGAGAATATCTTCAAGAACTTGATTTATTAAATTCAAAGTGATTTTTTACTAAATAATTGGGGTTATTACCAACAATGCCAATCTCAAACCCATGAAAAAGGTAGAGGGCTAATGTTAAGTTAATAGCTAATGGCAAAAATCAGGTCAAATTATGAAATGCATTCTAAATCAATACTAGTAAATGTCAAGATGTTAATATTGCAATTAAAAGTTATACCTTTATGATAAACTAGATCTATTTAAAATTAATATTATAATGTGTTATGGATGAGGCAATACGAGATGGGGACAGTCAAGATCAATTGCGGAATCTCTCTGGGACAAGACATCTTAGCTGTTTCGAACCCCATCCCACCAAGACTTGAATCACTGATTGCAATAACATTAAAGCAACCATAAATAGGAAAATTTGGTGAATTAGGATTCAATGATTCATAGAAGAGACAAGATACGAAAACTGCCAAGCGATATAAAGTTATGTTACTTTTCAATTTGTATTGAATTAGACTTGGATATAGATTAGATCAGGCCAGACACAGTATAGGTAAATATTTCTTCTTAAAAATTAGAATGATGACCCAATTGCAGTTCTTTCATGTTCCCAAGGGAACTAAAGAGCAAAAATAATAATGCACACATGCCTTTTTTGTGTGTGTGTGTGTGTGTGCATGTAGGCATGCGTGCGTGTGAGAGAGAGAGAGAAAGAGAGAGAGAGAGAGAGAGAGAGAGACCTAAATCATGGAATTCATAACATACCAGTCTAAAACTCTATGCAATTGCTGGCACAAGGTTAGAGCCTTCAGATGCTAGCATTTCTACCTCTTGTGAGACTAAGAAGGATAGTTGACACTTCGGATTACCATAACACAACAAGAACAGAAGGAATCAAACACTCCAGAATGACCACTACATAATGGTAGGGAGGGAAGGAGAGCAAGAGAACTCATAGGAGGAAGAAGGAATCAGAACTCAAAAAAAAAAGAGTAGACATCAAGATGGGCTAGATGGGATGTGAGCCCATAAGCTCTCATTCCTCTCCTTCTGAGTCCATATGTCCTTTTTTCTATTTTTGTATTTTTTTCATAATTTCTCAAGTTATTTTTCCTTTTTTATGTGGTATACAAGGTTGAGAGCCTCCACCACATAAAAAAAAAAAAAAAAAATTCAGAAACTATGAAAAAAATTAAAAAAAAAAGGAGAAGAGGGCATACCATCCCAAATCAAACCAAACCAATCCAATATCAGTTCAATACCAATAGCTAGTTCGGTAGACCAATGTCGTAACAAAAAAAAAAAAAAAAAAAAAAGAAGATATATAGGTTCAAAGTGTTTCTATAAGGAGTAAAATATATAGGTTTTGAACTCTCATGTAATGGTATTTACATGTTTCCTAACTTACGAGGTCCATGCTGACCAACAAAGATCACGATAACATTACATGTAGATGGATGATATTCAAGTTATATGATATGACTAATAAGAGTTATACTACTCAATTCAAGTGAACAACTAGTTTGGATGAAGAGGATTGGTCAGACAACTAAAAAAGGTTAGTGAATGGCCAAAAGGTTGTGTACAAATTATTTTGTATAAAAATAAGAAAGTATATTTATTCCTTTTGCAAATTGTTTTCTTCAATGAAGAGTTTCTTTAATGTCTAAAATCTGAGGGTTAAACAAAGCCTACAGCCCAATAGAGGAGTGTATCAGTTATGGGTTAGATGGTTCTTATCCCAAAGACAGTCACAAGCTATTGAGTTTAATGAGGGAAGAAAGATCACATAGTTGAACAATCACTTGGATGGATATATATCTCATGACATTTCATTTCTCTGGAAGTTCTTTAAGATGTAATTTACCAGATCATTTAGAACCTAAGGACCAAGCGAAATGTCACAGGTTTGATAACTAAATGTTGATCTTACACCTTATGGTCTTTCAATAAGAAATTAAGAATTCTTATGCTAGCCTATATCCGCTATATTCATTAGTTAATTTGACTTATTTGAAAAATTCTGTCCAGTTCAGCAGGATCATGTGGTGACACTTGTAAGTCTGAACTTGTTGCATAAGATCCAAGAATGTTGTAGCATTTACTAGCTAAGGTTATTGGACCTTAAACCATGAGATTAGCTGATTAGGCCCTCACTTTGAAGCCTCACACTTGCGAGACAGGTGACAGGTGAGAGGGGGCTCCCTACAACAATCCAAATGAGATGAGAGAAGAAAGGACCAGCAACATCTCAGGAGAAGTGTGCCCATTCTTTCAGTCCTAATTAGGTTAGGAGAGAGGAGTGTATTGACCACTTAAATTGGTAGCCTACTTACTCCTAATCAAACTAAGAGGGAAAGTGGGCCAGGCCCTCATGTGCACCCTATACACAAATAAAGAAAAGGACCAAACCTCAGGGCCTCCAAGATCATTTCCATTCTCACACGCCCAGTATAGCTCCCTCCGCACCTATGTTCTCTCTCATGCAGCATGGAAGAAGGAAAAGGAAAGGAAAAAAAAATCCAAATGAAACTGGAAGCCAATAATAGGCCTCTTTAAGGATTCTTCTTCTTTTTAGAATTGTTTAATAGATTTAAAATTATTTTATGACTCTTTTATTAGTATTTCTTTCCTTTTAGATTAGAATAAGGGTTGACCAATACCCTGGACCCTAATTCTAACTGTTTTAGGTCTCTTTCTCATTTAATTTGGGTCTTGAATAAGGGCCAATCTATTTGATCAGTAAGTCCTAGTACTATGCTATGATTAAGTGATTAACAATAAATTTTCAAAATTTTCTTTAACGTCTTGCTTGAAGTGATTCCTTACTTGTCGTAATGTGAAACTATGATTCTACAAGAGATGCCTAGTGCAAGGTCAAAAGATTTGATCTTTCGTTGGAGTAGTCAAAGGTGTGAGGCCAAAAATCCTTGAGAAGTTGGTAAAAGGTCAATGATCATTTCTTCTTATGCAAGCTTGTCTACATCAGATTTAGTACAAAAGCTTAAGATCTAACATCAATTTTGGTATCAAAGCCAGATATGTTACCCCATTCGCCCTATACATCCCTCTTCCACTTTTTCCCCTCTTGCAAACCACCTCCCCCACTATTGCCACCATAGATTACCATAGTGCTTAACAAAATAATAGAAACAAAAACGTTCTTCATTTTTCTCAACCAAAACCTATCACTTCCACATTCTACTTTCAACCTCCCCTTCTTGACACTCTTCGCCCTAGTTTAAAAAAATAAAAATAAAAAATTCAAACCAAAGTAGTAAGCCTATAAATAGGCCTCTTTAAGGATTCTTTTCTTTTTAGAATTATTTTAAGAATCTTTTATTTTTTCGATGTTTTAGGATTCTTTTTCTTTTTAGAGCATGTTTGGGTACTTCGGATTAAAAACCTTAGGATAAAATTAATAATATGATCCAGGTTTTGGTCCTATAGGTTCATACATGAAATCCTATTGGGAAAAAAAATCCTATCCATTCGTGATCCTCTTTCATGTTTGGATAGAAAACATATAAATTAGCATCTCCACCCTCCCTCCTTCCCTCTATCCCCCTTTTTTACCCTTTTTAATGTTTCCAACAATTATGAGTAGGTTGATGCCTCCATTTGATATAAATTTAAATACTAAATTTTTTCCTAAATGCCAATTCTCAAACTGTCTTACCAACCTTCTGGGCTTCAAAGTCATCAGAAATATATAACAAGATCTATAGCTACATCCCGTCACCCTCTTCTCAATGTAAACTATCCTTAAGTTTGGCCAAGTTTTGGTTTCTTACTTGAAGCCAAACAATATATTAATTTTTAAAAATTAAAGGGGCATTTTTTACTATTTTGTTAAGAAAACATTAAGCAGATTTTTTTTAAAAATAGTAGTACAATTTTTAGTAACTTGCACAAATATAACATTGCTAACCACTATTTGAGACCAATTCCATAACAAAAACCCCCATACCTCAAATTCTAACAAAAAGAACTTCATAAGAGATATTCTAACTTCACTAGCATTGCTCCCTCATACCCCATCCCTCGTCTATCTCCATTATCACTAGGGTAGTGGATGGCACAAAGGCCCACTCCACCATAGCCAGTAGGTTCTAGTAAGCCAACAATTGCGGTGGCGCCAACATCTATCGTATTGACCTATACCAATACCTTACTGATACTATACCAGTAAGGTACCGGTACCTACAAAGTTTCAATTCAGTATAAATTAAACCAGTTTGAACTGTCTATACCAACCCGTACTACCCAATATTGAGTAGTTAAGAGTGAAAAAAGAATGGCATCCTATCTCGGTATGGGTTACATACTATATCATATCAAATTGGCAATGTACTGATATGGGTCTTGGCATCAGTTTTATAGAACTTGCACATCCCTATGGCATAAGCATCATCATGATGGCTAGCAATGACCACCACTCTCAATGGGAAGGGACCATCACAGGAGAGTTGCCAAGTGGTGGGGAGGGTATTGATGGTAGCATGCAAAGTAGGGGGTGAGGGTGGGCGAAGTTAGTAGCAAGGGAGAGGGTAAGGTCGAGGTCAAAAGCATCGTCAGATCTAGAAAGGGGTTGGGATTGGAGGGAGTTATCCACCAGAAGGTCATGAGTCAATGTGGGCTCTTAGGCAGTGCCCTAGATGCAAAAATAGGGGCATAAAGGGAGAGCCTGACTATTATAAGGGGAAAAAAGTCCTTCAGAGAATTTTATTTTTCCTATAGGTTCAACCACTTCCCATCATGTAGCGATCCTAAGGTTCAGCCATCCAAACAATCTACAACATTCAAAATGGTTAATTTATCCTTAAGATCTAGAGATCCAACAAGATTTAAGTTAATCCCACCCTCTTAGATTAGAATAAAAAACGATCTATACTCTACACCATACTTTTAACCAAGGTTCGCCATATCAAAACTAGTATCGTTTTGGTACAGGACAGGTATAGTTCGGTACGGATCATACCATATCAAACTGATGGCGTATCGATCAGATGGATTAGAGGGCCCCAACCCATAAACCACCCTGAATCAGGCCAGGCAAAACTAGATGGTTTGGTTCAGTTCAGAGCGGTTCGGTTCGGTACATCAGTACAGGATCAGTTCGATCGGTTTACCTCCTGTACCAAATCGAAAGGCCAAACCATCTCAGTTCCAAGTCAATTTAGTTTGGTTCAACATATAATACTTCTAACCAAAGATTTAAATCTTGTGAGACGAGTCTATCTTGATTTTTCTATAAAATGAGGGATGTCACAAGACACTAATTGAAATATTAGGACGATGGTGAAATAGTCCTATCCCAACACTTGCAAGTTGTGACAGTATCCTGTCCCGATGCCCTACAGAACATCCCATTAGGATTTGATACCATGGTTCCAACTATTTTAGATCTCTCTCTTTTTCCTTGGGACTTAGAGTAAGATCCAACCTTCACTCTATAAATAGGCCCTAGCCGTCCTATGCTATCATCAAGTGATTATCAATAATGTTTTGAACTTCTCTTCAAACCTTAGTAGGAGTGATTCCTTACTAGCTGAGGCATGAGACCATGATTCTGCAAAAAGCGATTAGTAGGAGACCAAAAGCTTTGAGCGCACCCTGAAGTGGTCTAAGATGCAAGGCCGAAAACTCTTAAAAAGTTGGCATGAGGCCAATAGTTATCCTTTCTTATATAAACTTGCATGCATCAGATTTGATATTGAAGCTTAAGATCATGCACAACTCTCTCAAGTTTTCTCTCAAGTTCTAGGGTTTAGCAAATTACCAGATAACTACCACAAAGTTAAGCGTATCCAAGCAAGGATCTACAGTAGTTACAAGAATTGGAAGTAGTGCCTCATCTCCAACAGTCATCAGTAATGATATGAACTTTGACACTTGTAAAACAATCAATGTCTGCAAGGACATAATCCCTTATTTTTCCGCTTCATTTTATACTATCAAACTTTCATAGGGGAAGTAGGAGGCCATGCACATGAGATACCTATATGTTTCTTGAGCTATCTTCCTTAACAAAAACAGTTCTCATTTTTGTTTGGATCTCTCAATATGCAGTTCAGGAAGGTTTTCATCATCCGTTATCAGCGAGACCATATAGACCATATATTATTCTTCCATGTCACATTATTTCTTTTTCAACATCAACCAGGTGAAATATTATTGACTAATTTACATGCCATTATTGATAACTGATTCATCAATAGATGTTACAATACTGTCCAAATGATTTTCTCCTCTCCTGGAAAGAGGAGATCATCTTCACTACTTCAGCTGAAAAGAAAAGTTCACTTCTCTATGAAGCATGAGACACTTCATGAGGTTCTATGGCTGCATTATGGTCAACATTTAAACTACAATTATCCACTGTGCTTTATTGTCATTTTTAGTTCGAGTCTGAAGATACTGAAAGCAATCATCACTTCACTGATCATCAATCGGTGGGAACTTGCAGACTTTTTACAACCCATATCTTATAATTAATTATTTTCAATTTTAATGTTTGATCTGCCTTGAGTTCAAGGAGGAGGCTTGTTACACCAAATCCTTTTACCTTTAATCCTTAAACAATAGAACTTGAGGGCTATTTTAGTATATTATGAATCCACATGCTATTCTCGTAAAAAGTAACTAAAATAAAAATGAAGTGATGCCATAAAACTGATGTAATACCATCTGAAGCAACAGCCATAATTTCTGTAATGTATCATATATACCTGCTAGCACTCGGGTACCCAATAATCGTGTAAACAGAAACATTCCTAAGCCACAAGCAAAAGCAACAAAGAGTAGCATGGATATCTGATGTTGTGCTAACTCTTTATCCTGCATTTACAATATCACAGAAGCCTATATCATCATATGATAGAAAGCATGGCAACCAAAAGCAGCACAAATTAAAAATAACTGTTTGGCACCTAGAGTTTCTTTGATGTGCATCTGGGTAAACAAATGCTGTTCTAGACAAGTAAAGCAATGAAATAGTTACTAAAGAATTCAACAAATGCTAAGCTGGATTTCTCACAGGCATTCATTGATTTAGATTCTAAAATATTTTTTTAATATCCATTTTCTTACACTGAATCATTTTATGCACTTAACATATCTGTGACTTTTGTTAGAAAATGAATTCTGGTGTTTTTCTCATTCAGCTAGTTAGGAAGAAACCAATTCAAGTAATATATACCAAGGTTATTGATGTATAGTTATTGTCTGTGGTACTTCAAAGTCCATGTTTTGTCTTACAGCTCATCTTGGTCTAATTTCATCCAGAACACGTATGGCACATTAGTTCCAATCTGCATGTGTGATGTTTCAGGGAAACATAATCATTGACCAATCATAAGGATTTCTATATTCTCAAGAGTCAAGAATAAGGTTACGGAAAAAAAAAACCATTTCATGAGAAGCATCAATATTACCTTCACATCACACTCATTTGAAAAGAGTAGTGCATGAAACTTTCTACTCTACAGCACCTTATTGAACAAGATCTATGAAAATTTTGATTGTTGACCAGGAGGTGAAGTATGCTTGGCAACCAAGGATTGGAGTATCATGGGCAGCGGGCATGCTGGCCAAACGCTAGCACAGTAATAAAATATCGTGCCATTCTGTGCCAATGCTTGGCACTAGAAAGAAAACATGCCAAGTCATGTATTTATGTGATATCATGCCCATGTTGCAAGCCAATAAGGCGATGGCACAATATGTACGGTGCCATGCCATACCAGCACCTAACTTCATGTTAATAACCTTGTGCATAAGAATCAAGTGTTTTTTTTTTCACTAAAAGAAGATTCATTGAAAAAGATTTCACAAGCACTTTAATGTAACATTTTCATAAATAAAATGATGAAGCAGGTTACATAGAAAATCGTAATCAAATCTTATAAACAATGCAAATGTAGTCATAGCTATTATAATCAGTTGAGGGGAGATTAACTAACAGATGATGGTGTCAAGACTAGCAATATCCTGATTCATTGTTAATTGTTCAAATGAAGAATTCCACAGGTCTAGCAAAGTTCTCCATTTATAGGATTCCACCTCCTGTCTTCTAATCACTCTAGTGGTATGATGGGATTATGATGCTTTCTGAGCCTAGTCATCATAAAAGCATTCCCAGACTTATGGATTGATTTGGATGATTTTGCACCATAGTTCCAAAGCTTTTGGAAGGCTAAAACTAAAGTTTAGTCAGCTAATTATTCTTTAATGATTAGAGACAGATTATTTGAGAAGGCTGCTTCCTTGTTTTGAGATTGACCCCTAAGCAAGCTCAATATCTATCTTTTTAGTTTCAATATTTTTCTTTTTTGTGGATTACAATCATATCTTTTGTCTCACTAGGTATCAAAATGCAAACTTTACAAGTTCTTTTAGACAATGTTTCATTGTCAGTCAAATAAAATAGAAAAGAAAAGATGGTAAGAAGAAAAAGGAGGTAAGATGAGAAGCAGAAGTCAGCATTATAAATAATGCATCTCCATGTATATGCCTTTACATCAAAATTAACTCAAGTCAACCAATTAAGTAATGGGTCGATCACTTAAGAAATTGGTTAACCGAATAACCAAAGTCTAGGTTAAAATTGTTAATCCAAACATATGTGTAGTTAGAAAAAATATAGCTCACTAATTATTATAATTCCAAGAGGTCGTTTGGAGGTAGATTTTTTTGTTAAAATTAACCACCAACGGATAGTTTTTCATGGACAAAACTACCTTAAAGAAGTTATTCCAGCAATAAGCATTATCTCTTTCTTTCATAAGAGCATGAAGGTAACTTCAATTGTTCTCCTCTTATTCCAATACATTTGACACTAACAATTCTACAAGGCATTGGTTGCCTTCTACCTTACAACCCTATTGAGTGTATGGTCTAATGACTCCCTCACAAGATTCAAGGAACCAAAGTCTTTTTTGGTGGTGAATGATCTTCCAACAAGTAATGGATGTGGCCCCAATACTGTCCAAACAGCAAAGGTTCAATTTGCTTTCACATATATATCGAGTGACCCAAAGAGCAAACGTCCAACCTACTTCTACATGGATGTCAAGGTTTTCATAGACTGGAGGTTTTACTGACACTCATATGGAGATTGAGGGATCCATAGAATAGAGGATCAACATGCTCACATAGAATTCAAATGACTCACAAAATTGGTGGTGAACATCTTGCTACCATCAAGCAGCTCAAGTCTTGCCTATAAGCAAAGGAGTTTGCTTACTCCTTCCATGTGAGGTTCCAATGACAAAATTGACTAGTAATTACAAGAGCAGAGAGGAGTTAATCGTTCACCTTCCCCTACGATTAATTCTTTTGTCAAGTTGCATATGATCATTGTTAACTGAATGCGCTTGTTATTTCTTGAATCTCTTTTTCTTTGTTTTCTTCATATCTATTGCTCACCCAATTTAAAGTCCTCATACTTGACATATAAAAAGAATCTAGACACCTCTAATCAATCTAATCCATGATGGATCACAAAAAGAAATCTTAAAAATATGAAAACAATATGTGTTTGAAAAACATCAATGAGACTAACAATTTGCAATATTTATGAAGCAACATAGTAACTACTGATGTTTTCCATGATATGAAATGTGTAATTTTTGGTTTGCTTTTGTGCACATATGAATTTATCTCATAGCCATCATGAAGAAAATCAGCAAGAAGAAATACAGTCCAACAGTATGCAATTGACTACAATAGGCATTTTAAGCACAGAAATTCAACAATGCTGACCTCTTTAGCAAGCGAAGTGGCGACCATATTGGAAATGGCAATGGAGAGGAACATGAACGCATAGCACAGGTAATCACAGAACACCGTCCCCGGCCCTATCACAACCCCAACCACAAAAAACACCAAAAGTGAGAAAGAGAAAGACAGAAACAGCATTAACTGCAGCACAAAGGAGTCGTATTATTATTACCCAAGGCGGCGAGCTCCAAGGAGCTCCCCTGGCCGATGACCATAGTGTCAATGAGGCTCATGAGAGGCCCACATACCCACAGCCCCGTCGCAGGCCCCGCGAACAGGGCAATCTCCTTCATCTGCGCCCAAATGCTCGGTGGGCCAGAATCCAACTCCTCTCCGGAAAGAATGGAGGCCTCGGCGATGCCGTCATCGCCGCCGCTGCTTTTCGGCAGATGGTGCTCTTCGGCACGCGATGAACAAGAGGGACTGAGCCGTAGACGGCCGGAAGCGGTGGGTCGAATGCGGATTCTTGGGATACAAGGGAGGAGAGGAGAGAAGGGAGAGAGGCGGGAGGGCAAGGCGAAGGAGACGGGGCGAGGAGCGAGGAGGAGAGGGCGGGAGGAGAGAAGGCGGAGCTTCATGGAGCGAAGGGTCGGCAACAAGAGGGGGACCAAAGGCTTCTGGTTAGGTGCTGGGACTATATTTGATCGATTGTTTTATAGAGGGGATGTAGGG
This sequence comes from Metroxylon sagu, assembly GCA_017589505.3. Lineage (NCBI taxonomy): Eukaryota > Viridiplantae > Streptophyta > Magnoliopsida > Arecales > Arecaceae > Metroxylon > Metroxylon sagu. Next base: position 52,755 of record JACVBY030000299.1, on the reverse strand, counting down.
AGGGATACAGTCATCGAGACGGGAAGCGTTAAGAGCAGAATGAATAAAAAAGATCTGTCGGTTTCGAAGACGATTTCAGCACGTGGGATTTTCGCGACCGTTTGGGGCAGTGTCTGGAGGAGAGATTCATACAGTCGTGCACGGAAGATGGAGGACCCGATCCGGCAAGGACATCCGCCTCTAAGACGCAGTCATGCCATCCAGCGCGCTGTATTTTATTTTATTTTATTTTATTTTATTTTTTTAATGATTATCACAGTTTGAAGAATAAAACTTCTTGGCGAAGGAAAAACAGAATCCCAGCACTTCTGATAGATGCAGCTAAATTAGCTAAATAATTAACGATTTATTTTTCTTCTTAAAACATATATTTACATTATAATTCTAAGATAGTTGAAAGAATATGATAGAACTTTCTCAAGAATAATAAATGATAATATATAGATATACCTGACAACTAGAACATAACCATTAAAGAATCTTCTTTCTTCCACTATTATTATGAAATCTTGGAACCTTAATAATCATAGAAGTAGTGCTCAATAGAATAATCATAGTAAACAAAATCTATCATTTAGAATTTTGAATAACAACTCCATCATTCGAACCATTAGAGCAAACTGATTTATCAAATCTTATTTTAATGAAACAAGGTTGAGGGGGCACTTAACACAAAATTCAAAAAATCCATAGCAGCCAATGGATAAGTCTTCCAAAGACCTCATATTTCATTGGATACCCGAAACCTAGATAAAATCTAATTTTTAGCCTGGACCTTAGTCAACCTAGCCAGATGGCTAGCATATAGTATTTCGCTGAAAGTAGAACTCAGTCTTATCCCTCCAAATCCACCATATGATATAACCTACTAGATTTTGCTCCTCCTTCGTAACTCCATTTCGTGAAACTTGAAGAAAATCCCAAGTTTGTTGCAATGAATTAATTCTAGAAAATCCATAATGAGCCAAAAGATGCCATCTTGATTTAGACTCCATACAATGAAATACAGCATGCTCTGTTGTTTCAATCCCAACTTCACATCGATGACACATAGGAAAAATATTTGGAATCCTGGGGGCCAAGACATTTGAGTTTAAGAGCTCATTATGCCATACCTTTCATAAAAAATAGAGAACCCTTGATTGGCATTTTAGTTTCTAGATTCTAGCCACCTCCAGAGTCCCATGATCCTACTCCAAACAATTCCTTACCATTGAAATATCTGTCAAAGTAATTTTTGTTTTATAGCCTACACCCTAACAAAGAATGTCCTCTTAATCTGTGCTACTAAAAGGAATTTTCATGATCTTCTACACCAACGAAGAAGGAAATAACTACAGCAAAAGAGCCTCATTCCAAACTCTAATGGATAAGAATAAATCATTGACTATATCAATAGATTGAATAACTCTATATTAACCAATAAAGCTTGTCTGTTCAAACGAATAGGGGAGAACCATGCATGCTCAACCACCTTAACAATCTGGCCATTACCAATAGACCATATAAGATGTTTTGATAAAGATAGAGACAATTGGCATAAGGATTTCCACAAAACGAAAGGACTCTTTGGGGGCATATAAGCAAACCAATCCTCCTTAAATTTATATTTCTCAGTAAGAACTCAAGATCCCAAGCTGTTAGGGTGAAGTAATAGGCAAACCACTATATGCCCATGCCCAAGAAGGGCCTCTCTCCAAAACAATAAATTTGGAATACCAAGCCCCCCTCTTTCTTAGGATGACACACCACCTCCTAGGCTATTGTATGAAGAGATCTGTTGGACATATCATTGCCCCATAAAAAGCTTCAAATCAATCTCTCAAACCACACCAGAAAACTCTTCAACACAATAACACTAGATAAGACAAAAAAAGGAATAGAGAGGAGTACAAACCTTATAAGTGTAACCCTTCCTGCAAAAGTTAAGAATCTCCATTTTTAGCCCTCCATCCTATCCAAAATTATGTTTTTGAGAGGGAAAAGATTAGAAGAACTGAGCCTAGAACCAGTAAGAGGAACCTTCAGGTAAGAACTCAAACTCTTCATGTGTCTTATACCCATAATCTTAAGCAAATCTATTGCAGTGTTATGAAGGATCCTAGGGCTAAATTGCACCATGGACTTTTGGAGGTCAACTCTTTGAGCAGACTGACTACAGTAGTCCTCAATCACTGAGCAGAAAGCTAAACAGTCAACTTTATAAGATTTGAAGAACATAAGGTAGTCATCTGCAAACATCAAATGGCTAATGTTAATACCTCTTGAAGCTGGGAGATAACTTTTGATTTTATTTGTAGAAATAGCCTCCTTTATCCCTTGAGATACTATCGCTGCACATAAAATAAAAAGATAGAGGGACAAAGGACAGCCTTATCCTAACCCCACACAAAACTTGAAAAAATCTGAAGGGGATCCATTTATGAGGACTATAAACTTAGGTTCCTAAATACTACCCTTAATCCATTCAATCATTACAGATGGAAAATTCATATGAGAAAGAACAACTAGTAGATAATTCTAACTTACCCTATCGTATGCTTTCTCCATGTCCAATTTCATAGCCAACATCTGCCTTGACTTAGGGGCCTTCAACAAAGAATTTAGGGTCTCTTGAACCATAATAATATTATCAGTAATGCTACAATCATCAATAAAGTTGCTTGCTCTTTATAAATTAACTTAGAAAGAAGAAGATGGATTTTATTTGCAATGATTTTGGCCACCAATTTGTAGATGGTATTACACAAACTAATGGGCCTCAATTGAAAAGGGTTCTTAGGATTTAAGCATTTGGGAACTAGGGTCACGAAGGTTGCCTTCCACTCCGTGAGCATATTATATTTAGCAAAGAATTGATGGATAGAAGCACAAACATCCTCCCTAATGATGCTCCAGTACTTTTTAAAGAAACCAGAAGAAAAACCATTAGGCCCAAGGGCTTTATCAGATGGCATCGATTTTAAAACATTTCAAATCTCCTTGTCAATAACCACTGACTCAAGACTAGATTGCTCAGCATTATTTAACCTGTACTATACCTCCAAAAGATTAGGTTGAGAACATGCCATGGGCTTCGCCCACCTCTCATCAAAGTACTCTTGAATAGCAATCCTCACACCCTCATCAATTTGCACTAGATGTCCCCTACTATCTTCAATTTACCTTATGCTATTCTTCTTTCATCGAATTATGGTAGAATTTTGGAAGAACTTGGTATTTTGATCCCCTGATTTCAACCACAATATTCTAGGCTTCTGCTTCTAGAAAATGTCATGTAAAGATAGCATTGAGTGATATTCCCTAATCTTCTATCTTAATAAAGAAAGATTGGCCAAAGAAAGACCTCCCAATGAATCCCTGGATTTTGTAGATCATTGATGTCATTTTCATGAAGAATAAGCCTTTGAAAATATCTCCCACACCAACTTTATTCCAAGCTTTTAAAGTAAATTTTGTTTTCTTCAACTTTTTGATCAGACTCACCACAAGAGAAAATCCATCAGCAGAGGACCAGATAGCTCGAATAATGGAAGTTGATTCAGTCATAGACATCCATATATTTTCAATTCTAAAAGGAATTAGCCCTTACCTTTTGGCTGCAAGGAGATCCAAAAAGGACAATGATCAAAGCCAACCCTCGCCAAATGACGGACTGAGGAATTAGAAAATCTCTGCAACCATTTATTAGTGCTTACCACCCTCTCCAATCTCTCCCAAATTCTGGCCAAACCATCTTTATTATTGCACCATGTGAAAGAGGGCCCAACAAAACTCAGATCAATTAGTCCCCAAGCCTGAAGAAAATCTCTAAAATCCCTTGACTCCCATGAATCCACAAAAGGTTGACCACTTCACTTTTCCTCTTGAGACAAAATAACATTAAAATCTCTTGCCATTACAATAGGAACCTATAAAGAAATAACATATCCCAATTCAGTCCAAAGATCTTTTCGATTCAAACCATTAGTACTAGCATAAACAACAGCCAAAATCCATGGGTCATGATTGCCGTTAGAGAAAATACCATAACAACACCGAGAGGAAACACTAATGAAGTTCACATTTATTCTTTTCTTTCATAATACAATTATCCTACCAGACAAACCAACAAAATTAATACATTTGAAATTCCATTGATATTCAAATTTTTTAACAACTCTATTAGTGGAAACACCAAATAACTAGTCTCCATAATAATACACACGTCCACATTATGCAAGGATATCTGCCTTCTAATAGTAGGGAGGAAGTAAGGTTTCCTCGCTCCCCTACAATTCCAACCTAAAATTTGCATCATTATAAAAGGATAACCTTGTGCCAATCCTCCTCTAACTTATCAAGCTTCTCCTGATGGGAAATGAGCTTAGTGCCAGGGAGAATCTTAGAAGATGCCCCATAGGATATAAGAGCCTGAGAAGAGGAGACCCCCAACTGACCCTTCTCTTCCATCGACTCCCCTACAATGACATCTTCATCACAAAGTTCTGCCTCCTTCTAGCTATCCGATTGACCTGACTCCACTACACTGCTCATTCCGCTAGCCATCACACTTCTCCCCAAATCTCCATAAGCAAAAGGGCCCACCAATGTTGGCAACTGAGGATCAACCGCCGGTGATAATGAGCTCTCCAGCTTCTACTTGCCATTCTCATCTAATGCTGAACCAAGTACATCCTCACCTTTGAGATTATCGCTTAAGCCTTCCTTACCAACACCATCCACCATGCCAAAGACCTCCTCTCCTGCCTTCATGACACCACACGGAGCCACTGGGATCAAAACCAATAAAGACTCAATTGAAGTCTTCACCATTAAGCACCCAGCACCGCCGCCCTAAACACTATATTAATGAAGCTTGAGGACAATCCCCGGTTCAAAAGAGCACCAAGAGGCCTAGATTTATAAGGAGGAAGGGAACCCTCAAAATCCAAACCTTGATCACATCCTCTAGTGCCGACCCAAACTTTACGATGGGGTCATTTGGGTTAGCCAACACTAGTTTTGATCCTATTAAAACCAATATGAAATTTTATTTCTAGGCTAGATGCACCAGAATTAGAACCCAAACTGATGCCATGCTCACCAACCCCTTTATCACCTTTCTTAGAAGATTTTAAGCTTGCTCAACCAGGCCTATCATTTGATCTGTTGGCCTAAGAATCCAGGGATTGATTATTAACTTTCTTAATTTCCATACTAACCCGACCTAAAATCTCATCACCTTCTGCCACCTCAGCTAAAATCGCAAATTTTGAGGGCTTACCAACTTTCTCCTTCCCTTTTACTACCAACTCGCCATCAGAAGTTGCATTAAAATAAGAAGCATTTGAAATTTGAAGAGTTTCCTTAATGAGACTGGATGAACCGCTCCCCTCCTAAATTTGCTCCTTTAGTTATAAGAGGTTGACTTGACTTGGTATGACTCGAAGGACTCGCAACCTAGTTGGGAGGTGGGGACTAAGTTGACTCAATAGAACTTTATCTTCCCTTATCCCTAGATCTTCTTCTACAATGATGAGCAACCAACCACGGTCCAAACAGATAGTCCTTCCTATTAACTCTGAAAGATGATTAGCGATTTGTACCACTATGATCACCTTTGGGCTAATTGATACCCCCTCTTAGATTCCAGGAGTAGAAGAACCTTCAAAAGGAGCCACTTTAGAAGAGGTTGCAAACTTACATTCTAGCACCTCATGTCCTATAATAATAAATCAAAATACCTTCATATGTGAATCTCTACTACATAGGGTCTTTGCCAGACCAACCCCCAAGATCTACTCCTGGAACTAACGGTTCCCTCAAATCCAAAGCCACACATACCCTGGTGTAGTTATGGAGCTGCAAAGAATTAGCCCAATCATCCAACTACAATGGTTGTCCCGCCACCGATGCAATCTCTAGGATTTTGTCTTTCGACCAAAACTCAACCAGGAGTTCCTCCATGCATATCCAACTGCTGCTTTTTGTAAAAGGTGCCTTTGAAGCCTTAAAGTTTGGCCTCCATGGTTCCAGCGCTAGCACAAAGCCTCCTACAGTCCAAGGGCCCTTCAAGAAAACCTTTAAAAGATCTTCTTTATTGTGGAACTAGAAAACATAGTGATCGGATCTCATAAGAAACACTTCAAAATCACTTAACAAACTCCAATGAGCTTTAAGAGAACTTATAAGATACTCTAAACTAAATCTCCTTCGAATCACTCTATCATTAAGAGCTAACTTTCATTTTGCTCTAGCCTCTTGCAAATTGCTATCTTCAAAAAGAACCATCGTTTTGAAATGGTTCCATAGCTTTTCAATTTCAGAATCGAAAACTTGACACAACCCTTGATGGCAGATCATGGTCTTTGCCATTGATGACCACAAGTGAGATCCTTGATTACTAGTTGCTGTTGAAGGATGTTAACCTGAGGATGCCCCTCCCCACCTCTTCTCCATTCTCTCCGGCACTCATTAGGTGAGGTCCGTGTAGCATGCTTTGAAGTCAATCAACCATTGCAGCTTGACCGAGCCTAGATTCAAGAATAGGGTGATGACAAGCTATCCTAACATTGATAACAAACTACCAGGTGCTGCCTGCTTGGTACTGATCTGTTTCAATGACTAAAATGAAGGCTTAAAAATTAAGTTATTAGATGACGATTTGATCTAATGACAATACATAGAAGAGTTAAATATTAATGCAATGAAAGGAAACCTTGATATGAGATTCAAATTCTCCTTTATGATAATCGCTCTACCTAAATCTAATTAGGACTCTGCTCTGGTGAGCCCACTTTTATAAAGAATGAACCTTAATTAGGAGTAAATTCTTATTAGAACTGAGAATTTTTTGAAATCATGACTCAATCAAAGCCTTTCCTCATAAAGAGCCCAGCTCAAGTTCAACTTCCTCCAAACATCTATAAAAGCAATCTAGGACCCCCCTCCCCCTCCTCTCCTATGAAGTGACTTTTCTATTCTATCTTTCTTCTTTCTCTTATCTTAAGCCCTATCTAGGCATCTCCTCCAAAGGCCCTACGGTTCCTCCTAATCCACATCATTGATTTGATCGTTGGAGGATTTCCTTCGAAAGAAACTCCAAGGCACCCTCCCTTCGAAGGAAACTCCAAGGCTCCTAACACTTTTTTTTCTAAGTGTAAGAATTCAAGCGAAGTAAATGATCATCTAGTTTGGATAAGTATTCTATCAAGTTTATGAAAAATCCACATCACTGACTTAATCATTGAAGAATTTCTTTCGAAAGAAACTCTTAGGTCTCTTCTCTCGAAGAAAACTCTTAAGTTTGGATAGGTGTTTTATTAAGTTCGTAAAAAATAAACCTTATCCATTGGTACCAAAACCGAAGACCAAAAAAGAAAAAAAAAAAAAAGCATCAACAAAAAATAACCATTATTTAATAGTTTATCTCATTTATAACAGTCATTGCATAACAAGAATAACCACCATTAATTGTATTTGTATTGTTTTCTACATTTTGAAAAAAAAAAAAAAGATCAAAATTTTCAATTAATTTTTTTCTTACAAAAGAGTTGGGCCATCTAACAAATATCTGCTTTTTTTTCTTTAACGAGCGAGCAGGCGTTTGGAGGATGAACTATCTCCGTTACGACATTGCTATTGCAACCACTTCACACGATATGGGACCAATGATAGTGTTACGACCATTACAACGATCAAAAAAAACAAACACCTTTGTAGTGGCATATTATAAAACCCAACCCTTGGTTGAGAATTTCAAAACTACAAATTTTGTATCGATTTGGGCAAGGTTATCTGATTAATATTTTATCCATTTTAGAAAAGAGTAGCAAGCCAAGTCAAATAAAAAAAAAAATTTACCCACACCCAAGGGTTTTCAAGATGGTGTCCCCTTTCAAACTCAAAACACCCTCAACCCAGCTCTAACAGGAGGTTGGTTGGCTAAGGAGCCTCAGCGTGCAGGTAAAAACCGGAGAATATTTATATTTATTATATATCTAGGCTAGGATTTTTGAGGCGATTGGCGCGCAGGGAATCTTTTGACCAAAACATATCAGCCGGCCAGCACCACTTTCCAGCTTTCCGCCCATTAAAACCCCATGCTAATTATCATTGCATTTAGACAAAAGACTACTACTTGCACCCGCCCCATCCCCATCATGAGGACAAGGATCATCAAAATGGCGTGGGGGCTTGAAACGGGCACAGATACCAGACGACGGTAGGCCTCCCATCTTTAACGCTACTTAATTGGAGATTTGAAGACAGATATACATATACCATCTCAACACTTTGAATACAAACCAAACGACCGTAGGAGATGAAAACTATTGTATTCACATACATGGATGCAAGTCTTACAGAGGCCAGCCTCTATCTCTGAGGCACTAATTGGGTCAGGTCAGTAATCCATACTGAACTAGATTAGACCCTCTCTCTCTCTCTCTCAGTCTATTAGCTTTTGATTCCAAGCTTTTAAAATGGAAATCCTAATTTCAAATTTAAAAAGCTAACGCCAGAACTAACCAGATAAAAACAAACAAACAAGAAAGAAAAGCTACTGACTGCTGCGGACCACTTTATGGATGAGGCCTACCAAAACAAAACCATTCCGTTACGGCAGAGCCGGCCAAGATGTACACGAGAACCGCTCCGGTCCGGTTCGACTAGGTTTCCGCTCTTAATAAGAGGGAGACGGCACCGACAAGGCGGCGGCGGCGGCGGCGGCGATGGAGGAGGAGGAGGAGGAGGAGGAAGAGGAGGAGGAGGAGGTCGAGAGGAGCTGCTTCTCCTGTTCCTCCTTCTGGCGGCGCATCTCGAGAACCTTGCGGTGGCTGTTGGAATGGACGTCGCTGAGGAAGGTGGGGCTGCAGGCCGGCCGGTACTCGGGGAGAAGCCGGCCCGACTTGAACCGGACGCCGCAGGCGTTGCAGAGCGTCTTCGCCCCCAGGGGCCCCGCTCTCCACTGCGGCGTCTTCTGCGCACCGCAGTGGCTGCACCGCCGCTCTCCTCCACCGCCGCCCCCCGCCGCGGCCACCGGCAGCTTCGGCCGTTTCGGTTTCCGCCCGCGTTTCTTCTGGTCGTCTTTCTTCACTGGAGGTGGGGTTAAGGCGAGGAGGACGAGGTCCGGGGCGGCGAAACCGGAGGCGGCGGGGTCGTAGATGAGGCAGGAGGGGGAGGAGGGCGAGGAAGGGAAGGAGTTTGACGACGTGGAGGAGGAGTCGGGGAGGGCGAGAGGGCCCACGGTGGACCAGACCGCGCCGGAGGCGGCTCGCGAGCGCTTGCTCCGCTTGGCTTTGACCGGAGCCAGAGATTCCAAGGAGACGATACAGGAGACGGGTCTGGGTCTCTTCAAGGAGGAGGGGGCGGTTATCTCAGAGCTCGGCGACGACTCTATGAACGAATCATCGAAGAAACGAGACACCCATTCCAGCTCTTCTACATCATCCTTCTAAGAGGAAACAAAATTAAACTTAAAACCAATCTTCAATAAATTGGAAATCAAACTGCTTCCTTTTTTCGGAGCGAGGGCTTACAGGAAACTCGATTTCAGTAGGAGCCAAGAGGTCCAAGGAAACGGCGGAGTTGGAGCCGGAAATTTGAAAGGGTTCGGCTTCGGCTCTTTCCACTTCTACTTCCTCTTCCTCTGTTTCCTTTTCCTCCAGTTCGATGATTCCCCCAAAGTCCAGAAGGTCGTCGACCGAGAAATCCTCTCCAAAAAGGGCGCTCGGCTCCACCGCCCATGCCATGTCGCCGGCGGCGAGAAGCCCCTGGTGGTTTTCGTTCGACCGGAGCACCTCCAGCCGGAACCTGTTCTTGAGCGCCGTCCCCAAGCGCTCCATCTCAGTCTCCTCCTCTTTCTGCACAAACTAAAGAGAAAAAGAAAATACTCAGAAAAAAAAAAAAAAAAAAAGAAGGAAGAGATCTCTCTCTTTTTTTTTTTTTTTCTGTGAGAATAACTCATGTAATCTGTTAAAAAATTTAAAAAATTGATCAGTACTTGGTGGTATTTTACCTGAGAGGATGAGTAGGTGGTGGTCAAGAGTGGGAGAGGGGGAGGGAGGGGAAGGAAGGAAGGTGGGCGAAAAGAGAGAGAAGAGCAGGTGGAGAGGTGGAATGGGAACAGAGAGAGGGGAGTTGGGTGGAGCATTGAATGGCTCAAGGAGTCCGTGGGCGCAGCAAATAGCGTTCGCCTTTACCTTTGCCCTTTTATGATCTTTGTTTATATCCGTCGAAGCTACCTCTAATCCAACGGCCAAAACAAATCATCATCCTGCGCTCGCTCGCTCGCTGTCCTGTTCGTAGTCCCTATTTACCGGCTTCCCACCACCTTCGTGATACCGTGACCTCGCGGAGTCTACGGTGACGGTGCCAGCTCTGACCTTGTCCCCGGTCTGCAAGGTTTTTGAAAACCTTCCCCCCTACCCGATGGAAGGCTGGGAACAAAGTTAACATTTTTTACGAGGAAAAGTAGCAGTTTGAAGTTTGAACGGAACGGAATGCGGAATGCGCTGCCAAGGCTGACAGCTTTCGTCTTTTTCTCGTTTATTTTCGCTTTTCCTTTCCTTAATTTCGTCGTCAGCCGGTGCCGTTCCTTGAATGCCCTAGCTTGCTCCTTGGGCGAGAAACCCGAAAGGCCTATCATGATTTTCAAAATTATTCATACTCAAAATATTAATAATAATAATAATAATAAAAAAAGGAACGTACCTGATGGAAAAATATATATATATTTTTTTTAAAAGCTTTTTTTCTAATGCCGAAGAATGATTGTGTTCTGATATGCATTGAGTGCAAATTGCCTTAGTGACCCTGTTCACTAACATGCTGAAATTTAAGTAACTAACTCGCTTTCAATAATAATAATAATATATAATTATGGTGGAGACAGGCAATAAATCATATGTGGTTGTCAACGAAGCTTATGCATTTTTAGTCGTTCATGGTGCTCAAGTATCGTTTATCAATCATCTCTTATCAGTATATCTATTTATCATGATAAATTTTTTATAATAAAATTAATTGATATAATTTTTTTGGCACTTGTTTTGGTCATTTTTTAGCTTTAGAATAAGTAATAAATCAATAAAACAAATCGTAATAAAGTCTATCTATTCTGATAAGAATATAAATGATTTAAACCATAACTCTAATATTTCCAACTTGGTTAATGAATTGAATTTGAATCACTTCAAGTTCTAATCTAACCTAATGCAGGCCACTTGAAGTCATACAATAAAGATCCTTATTTGAATACTTCCTAAGTAATCTCAAAAACTTCGATTCGAATAGGTTTGATGCCATAGGTTCAATTGGAGGAACTTATGAACTTAGGCCCTTAAATGAAATCAAAATTTCAACATCTACTTGACATTAATAAAAAAAAAAAATTATAGTGACACCACCTCAACCATGTAGCATATTATTAATAATGTGGATTTTTATTAACCTCCAATAAGAGGGCATAGGTTGAAAATCTCTGCTGACTTGAGCATCAGAGGATCTCCCGCTGATGTAAATCTCGATCCTACTCCTCTTCCATCTACTATTTCTTTATCTTATAGGTTTCACCATTGGTCTTGAATTTTCCTTATTTCTCGATTCTACCATTGATATCAATTTCATGTTACCGCTTAAAGATGTCATCAGACTTAGATAGTACTGAATTGGCTTCATTTGTGGGAAGCAAAATAGAAACCATACCATCTAAGACCAATGAAAGGCCTATGCTGGTGTCAATCGCACTACTCATACTAGATTTGGGACTAGATTACAAAATTTACCTCCTCCAGAAATGGTCATGGTCATTCAAGTTAAGGAATTGTAAAAATAGGTTCAAACCGTCGGTCCACTAGTTTATAACCTAGTTACCCAACAAGCATAGGTGGCATAGCTAGCATCACTGCATCAAAGCCACTCTGTGAAGATGACTTAAGGATATGAACGATCATCTCGATATGGTGATGAAGGAAGTCCAAAAGAAATCAAATCTTTTAGATGACCTCAAACTAAAGATGGATCCTCCCTTTATAAAGGAGGTTATGAAGAAGTCATTGTCGCTTGAGTTTAAGATGTCACAAATGGAGTAATATGATAGTTCGAGCGATCCAAAGGACCATATAGAAACTTACAAAACATTAATTATGGTCCAATAAACCCCAAATGCTATCATGTGCAGAGTGCTTTCGGTCACTTTGAAGAAGGTGACTTGGATCTGGCACTCCAACCTTATGTCAAGGTTAACTGCCACTTCATTAGTAGCATCAAAGAAAAGAAATCGAGCATCAACTTGATGCTATTGAAGCAGCGGAAGGGTGAGTCTTTATGGAACTATATCAAGCACTTTAATAATGAGGTCTTTGAGGTCAAAGATTTATAGTAGTCCATTGTAGTTGTTGCTCTCATGTATAGGCTACTAGACTCATACCTCAGCTTCTCACTGAGCAAGAAAAAGTCGAAGGATACAAAGCCCTATAACTATATTTGAACAAACATCAATCATTTATGAGAACATAAGGTCACCAACCAATACTCAACAATCAATATTCAATAATTTATAAAATATAAAGTCTTATACAGTATTTGCAAAAAGCTCATCCTATTCATTCATACTTGTCCTCAGCCCTTAGTACAAAAATTATGTCAAATAATATAAATATACTCCATATATCAATTCATATCATAAATAAACTTCAGAATGGGCCATGGACATGTTTATTTACTCAAAAGCTAGTTACAAGCATAGGCTCAATTCCCTGCAGATCTAGATAAATATAATTTTGTCTATACAAGTATATGTGTCAGTAATTATAGTTATGTACTAGTATACAAGGAATCAACCATGTGAATTAGCTAAAATATGCCATAAAGGGTATTATTTACTTATAATCAACTACCAAAAGCCCCAAAAGAGCCCAAATTACATCAATCTTTCTATAATTCAACATAGTATTTCCAAACTTAGAAAAAATCATAATAACAATCAGTTTCATATTGACTTATACTAAGTTGATTCAAAGTTTACTTTTACATTATGATTAAACTTACTACAATACTTTAAGGTTAAAACTATTTTTTTAGAGTTCAAATTATAATACCATTAGATCAAAGTTCGGAGTGATGCAAAAGAAAATCCAGAGAATAGGGATGTGAACAAGTTCTATCGTTTCCATTAAGGTCATGATCATGATTCTAAGGAATGCAGGTAGTTGAAGAAAGAAATTGAAAGCCTTATTCAAAGAGGTTACCTTCGGAAATGTGATTGAGGCAACATGAATCGAGAGGCTAAGGTTGAAGGGAATTGCCAAAAAAGGAAAGTGGCAACCAACTCCTAATTGATATGATAAATGCCATCTCTATAGTATTGGCTACTAGAGAGAAGAGCTCATTATCCAGGAAGGTGTATGCGGATAGTCTAGAGTTTATAGCCAAGTGTCAAGAAACAAAGAATAGGTAAAGTCAACCTGTTCTCAGATGATGACCTACGAGGAGTTCAAACCTCTCATGAGGACACCTTGGTTGTCACCATTATGATCACAAACTACCAAGTAAAGAAAATCCTAGTTAACAATGGGAGCTTAGTGGACATCTTCTACTATAACACCTTCGAGAAGATGGGGTTAGGAAGATATCACTTAAAACCCTTCAAAACCTCATTGATTGGATTGTTTGGAGAGCCAATACTAGTGGAGGGGACCATTACTCTCCTAGTGATAGCTAGGCAAGAGCCTTATCATACCATAGTGATACTAAATTTCTTAATTGTCAAGGCTCCTTCGACTTACAATGTTATCTAAGGGCATTTGGCCTTAATGCTATGCAAGCTATTACATTGAGCTATCACCTCTCAATAAAGCTCCCTATAGAGCATGAAGTTGGAGAACCCATGTGAGATCAAGCGATGGCTAGGCAATGTTACATCATCACACTAAAGGAAAAAACAAAGGTTAGAGAAACTCATGATAGAAATCTTTGACCCAAGGGATGAGTGTAAGCTACAAAAGGGGAAGCCAGTAAAGAATTTAGTTCTAGTTCCTCTAACTAAAGAGGATCCAAAGAAGGTAGTTTATATTAGGTCAACTTTACCAAAAGAAGTCAAAGTTGAGTGGGTGCATTGTTTGCAAGCAAGCACCGATGTCTTTGCCTAGCCCCCTATGGTCTTGTGAAGACTAAATAATTTATCTCACGTAAACTAAGTGTAGATTTAACCTATAAGCTCATATAGTAGAAGAAGAGGAACTTTGCTCTAAAAAGAGAGAAGGCAATTTAGGAGAAAGTGGAAAGCTCCTCAAGGCTAGGTTCATTAGAGAAGTGGATTCTTCTAACTGACAGGACAATGTGACAATAGAGAAGAAAGCCAATAAAAAGTAAAAAATATGCATTGACTTTACTTACCTCAATAAGGTCTATTTTAAAGATAGTTTTCTTTTGCCTTGAATAGATTAGCTCATCGATGTCGTCTCAAGACAAAGCTGTTGGGCCTTATGGATGCATTCTTGAGGTATAATCAGAATAGAATGGACTCCAAGAATGAAGAGAACACCACATTGATTACCAACCTAGGCATGCACTGCTACAAGGTTGTGCCCTTCGAATCGAAGAATGTGGGGATACATATTAATGTCTAGTTAATAAATATTCAAGGATCAGATTAGCTAAAATATGGAGGCATATGTAGATAATATATTGGTGAATAGTAAGAAGTGCCTACAATATATTGATGACCTTGAGATGGCCTTCTGCATGTTGAGGTACTATAACATGAAGTTGAATGCTAATAAATACCTTTCAATGTCTCCTCAAAGAAGTCTTAAGCTTCATGATCATACAAAGGGGGATCAAGGCCAATACAGAGAAGATTTAGGCCATCTTAAATACGACCCCCCTCTAAGAAGCCCAAAGAAAATGTAGAGGTTGATAGGTTAGATAGCTGCCTCTCAGCTATTTTGTTTTGAAGGCCATTGAGAAGTACCCTCTATTTTAGGAATATCAAGGAGTTCTAGTGGACCAATGAGTGCCAGATTGCTTTCAACTAGCTGAAGCGATACTTAGCTTCTCCATCTTTGCTTATGAAGCTAACCCCGAAAGAAGTTCTCTACCTATACATGGTGATCTCCACTATGGCCTTAAGAGTGGTGCTAGTCTGAGAAGATCAAGGGGTTTAGAGATCTATTTACAATGTTTGGAAAGTCCTTCACAAGGTAGAGATAAAGTATCAAACTATGGAGAAAGTGGCTTATGCGTTAGTAATTGTAGCTCGAAAGCTGAGGTTATACTTCCAAGCTTATCCCATTGCCATGCTAATAGATCAACCTCTACAATAAGTACTATAAAAGTTGGATACTTCGAAATGTCTGGTAAAGTGGCCGATGGAGCTAGAAGAATTTGACTTCTAGCATCACCCATGACCTGCCATGAAAGTTCATATATATTCATATAGACTTTATAGTGGAGTATATGACTCCAACCAAAGAAGGAGCCCCTTGAGGAGTTGAGGTGGAACCTATAGAGTACCTCCATGTAGATGAAGCCAAAGGATAGAAGATGTATAAGTATCTATAGAGGTGAAGGAGCTCCTTGAAAACTTTGAGAAGTATGAGATCGCATAGTTTCCCCAAGAATAGAACTCTTAGGATGCTCTATCAAAGCTTGCAACCCTGGACTATCTAAAGTTAGGGAAGCCAGTACATGTGGAAGTCCTGGAAAGGCTAAGCATCAAAGAAAAAGAAGCATTAATATAGATCGACCTCAAGCCCAGTTGGAGGGACCCCATCATCGAATACCTATGAGATAGGAAGTTTTTTGAGGAAGAAGGAAGCTCGAAAGGTTCAATATCATATAGCTTGGAAAGTTCTACAAGAGGTCTTATACTTTGCCCTATCTCAGATGCCTTAAGCTATCAAAGGCAGATTACATGCTGCGCAAGATCCATGAAGGAATCTATAGGAGCCATCTCAAAGGGTCGCTTGCTTATAAGGTCCTTAGAGAAGGTTATTATTAGACCATGATGAATGACGTTGTATAAAAGCTGATGTAGATGTATGATAAATGCCAAAGATATGCCATCATTCCACGACAATCTGCAACTCAATTTTCCTTATTGACCAGTTTATGGCCGTTTACTCAATGAGAGATGGATATCTTGGGACTATTCTCCTTGGACATGGAATAAATTTCATGATTGCTACTATCAACAACTTCATGAAGTGGCCCTTGCTAAGATAATAGAGTAAAAGGCATAGGAGTTTGTGTGGAGGTCAACTATCTACCACTTTAGCATCATATGGTCCTGATCATCGATAATAGGTTATAGTTTAACAATAAGCTATTCAAGTAAAATTATGCAAAGCTGAAGATCAAATACAGGTTCACCTTGGTATCCTACCCTTAAATAAATAAAAAAGTTAGGGTTATCAACTGGACAATCTTGAATGCCCTGAAACCAAACTAGATGAAGCTAAAGGTCTCTAAGTGGACAAGCTACGCAATATCCTATGGGCATACAAACTATGACCATTCAACAAGTGAAACTCCTTTCAACCTAACATTTAGGACAGAGACAATTATGCTAGTGAAGATATTACTACTATCCTATAAAGTCTAGCATTTCAATTCTTAGCAAAACTTGAAGAACTTATGGACTAACCTAGACTTATTCTATGAAGTCAAAGAATAGAAATAGATCTGAGTATAGTCTATTAGCAAAGGGCAGTAAGGCATCACAACTCCAAAGTTAGGGAAAGAACATAAAAGTTGAAGTTGCCACTCGAATGGAGGCCACTAGCAAACTCATGTCAAACATGGAAGTCCCCATAAGGTATCTGAAGTTATTAGAGAAGGCACATATAAGCTAGAAAGGCTCGATGACATATCAATATCGAGGATGTAGATTTCAGAAAACCTAAGGATATATTTCTCATAATCTTTTGTGATAAGTTTTTTATTTAAATTTGATGCAAACTCATATTTGTTCTAATAAAATTAGTCCATTTATTTCAATTATTAAATCCAATGTGTTAAAGATTGGTGTGTAGACTCATATAACTCACCAGGTAGGAGAGTCAAAAACTTGAATGCAAATTTTTTTGATGGCTCCCATCCTAAGGAAGTTATTAGTGGTTTTTAGATCTTTGCATCTAAGATTAGTTATGAGCATAGTTGGCTCTTCCATCCTCGGTGAATTATGAGCTATACTCAACTCTTTCTATCTAAAGTAAATTGTGAGCCTCATTAGCCCCCCGACCTTGGCAAGTTATGAGCTATGCATAGCTTTTTCCATCTAAGGTGAGTTGTAAGTAGTTGGCTTTCATATATTTAGGAAGTTATGAGCTATGTTGCGATATATCATCCAAAATGAGTTATTTTCATCCTTAGTGAGTCATCTTACTTCATCTACCTTCTTGTTCTAAGTGAATTATGTGCATATCAACCATCTCATCCTTGATAAGTTATGAGCATCCATTGAACTGAGCTGCTTTTCTGTACTATGATCAAAACTCACTTAAAATAAGAAGAGTTCGACTTTAAAAATTACTAAGGATGGAAGAACCAAAAACTCTTAACTTTTCAAGGTTAAAAGGTCACTTAGCCCCTGAATCTAACTCACTTAGGATGGGATAGCCATTAAAGGCTCAAAACTTGCTTAAGATAGGAAGAGCTTAGTCTTAAAAATTACCAAGGATAGGAGATCCAAGAGCTCATAACTCACCGAGGTTAAAAAGACACATAGCCTTTGAAACCAATGCATTGAGGATGGAGAGCTACTAAAGCTTCAAAACATACCTAAAATGGGAAAAGCTTGACCTTAAAGAATATTGTGGATGAGAGAGCCAAAAGTTTAAAAGTCATCAAGGTTAAAGGGTCGCTAACCCCTTAAACTTAAGGACAATTGGATACTACACTCGTGTTTGAGGATAAGCCCTAATTGGAGTGCCAAAGCTCAAAGAAGCCTACATACAAGCACTCTAAGGTACCTCATTTAATTTCAAAGTAAATCTTAACTATTGTAAACTAATATTTAGAAATTTTTCTCTATATAGTTAACCTCAAGCTCAAAAGCCAACTCATTACGAATCTATTACTTAGAAGATTTGGCATATCGAAAGTCAATCTTTAACTAACACTAGGAAGCTTTAGCCTTTAGAAAGCTAACCTTAACTGGCAAGGCATAAAATATAAGCTGAATATATGTGAATGAAAATATTCTTTCATTAATGCTTAAAAAAGTTCAAACAACTATGACCAAAAAATGTTTCTATAAATATAAAAAGAGAAAAGATAACAAGCCTAAGATAGACTACAGCTAGGGGACATGCTTAGCCTCGGCTTCTTCCTTGGCAACTTTAACCACTCAAAGGATGGTATCCTTTATAATTGTAATAGCTTCAGTAGCAACATCGATGTCCTCACCTGTGCCTCTAGTGATTATGCCATCATCATCAATCAAAGTAGCTGCACCTTCATCCTCCTCTCCTTCCTCATCCTTATCATCAATGCTCATAAAAGAGAGGTTGAGATCAAGGTATCTAGCAAGGATCTCTTTTTTGGCATCTTTTTGGCCCTCAAAGAAGGCCCTAACAACATACATGGCCAAGGTGCCTTTGCATTTTGCTACTACCTTGTATTTATTGATTATCTTGGTAGCCTACTCCTCGGTCCAAGTTGCCAACTCCTCAGCCTTGTTAGCCTTAAACTTAGCTTTGGCCAGAAGCCTTACCCCAGTGTCAAGCTTGTTAATGGCCTCTCACTTCATGCTTGGAGGCCACCTTGACTTTTCAACCTCAACATATATGGCCTTCATATTTTTCTTTGTATCTTCTATGAGACTTATCATTGATAGAAGTTGATAAAGACTCGACCATACTTCTCAACCATGATCTCCATGGCCTATATGGCTTGCATAAGGAAAGATAGATCATTGGTAAAAAAGAAAACTACTAAAGGAAGAAAGGTTAGAAGATTACTTACTAAGACTCCATGTATAAACACCTTATCAATCAACATTACATTGTCGAGGTCCTCCAAAATTGCTCGATCTATTGAAAGAATGATTCTAAAGCAAATGGATGGAGCTATACTACCTTTTCAAGTACTTATGCTGAGGCCCCACTTGGGGACGTTCCTTGTCTTATTAGAGTCAGGCCTCTCTAAGATCTCATCAGAAGGAGGGACACCCACGACACCTTGGAGGTCAATCTCATTACATGACCTTCATCATCTATTATTTTGAGCTCTTGCTCATGACCTTTATTGCTTCAAGGAGCAGAAGTGGTGACAATTTAGCCATTTGTGTTGCATGAGAAACTGCCGGCATCATTAGATGAGCAACCAATGAGCCCTTCGATTTAGGGCTAGACTAGCTTGTAGGCCCTTCTATAGAGCCTCTTCCTTTGCTGCTTCTATTGCTACATGGTGTACTTCCTGAGTTTCACCTTGTTTACATGAGGTCAGTCCATGTCCTCTAAAGAAAGAGGGGTTAGCTCGGTGAAAACAAAAGGAATATAAGAAAAGAGGCTCCAAGCTAATTACTCTATGCATCTTTAGACCTTAAAGTCTCCTTGGACCTTAAGTCCTCTTGGGCATTGGAGGAGTCAAGCCATGCTTGATGAGCCATGACACCTTAAGAAGTTTGTGGAGAGCAACCTTGCATTTCCTTGTAAGATCAGCAACTACACCCCTTTCCTTATTACTAGGAGGAGGGATTTTACCTCGACTTTCAAGGGACTCTTTCTATATGTCGAGCAGGCCATCAAACTGGTCCTACGAAGCAAAGAACTTTTTCTTCCAACTGTGAATAGAGGTGGGGAGGCTGATAAAGAAGGCATAACCCTTCTTCAAGGTTAGATACCACAACTCATGACTCTTTAGATAATGTTTTAAAGTGAAAAATTTCTTAAAAACATTTGGGTGGTTATCTAAGAACCCTTTTATCCTAAGAAGAACAATATATCTCAACAGAAGATGTTAAGAATTGGCAACAAATTAGGAAGAACAAATTGCTAAATCCTAAGACATATCTTTATGAGACCCAACCCTTTTGAGCTAGCACACTTTAAATTAAGATGCAATTTGACTGAATTAAGTTAAAAAATAAAAATATATATATAATTAAAATTTTTATTTAATCTATATTCATAATATTTGGTATTGAGTTAGCTTTTTAATGCATCTTGAATCACTCAAATTGGATGTTAATTAAGGTACTTAGAAGTAATTTTATGAACGCATATAATTGCTAACAAATTTTTGATAAATTATAAAAATGCCATTGATGGTGATTAAGGATGATTTTTATTTTTTTTAGCTAAATTTTTACATTTTAAAACTATATTGGATGAGTTAGAAGTTAGTTTTAAGTTAAGAATCTATTTATAAATATTTAATAGATATTATCTCTTTGGTTTTTTTAAGAAATTAGTATCTTATAAGAATTGAAAAGTTTATTGGTTTTAGGAGATTAGTATTCTATGAAAAGTAAGAAACCTCTTATCTCTAGAAAATCTCTCTATAAATAGGGCTCAATGAAGATATTTTGATATCAAATCAATAGTTTAAAAGGATGAAGAAAGTAAGGGTTGAAGGATCAAGAAGGTAAGAGTTGATGGAATCCTAAAGTATGAGGATTAGTTTCCATCAATTTTATTTGTTCTCACTAATTTTACTTGAAGTAGGTAAGCAACCTAATCATAAGTTAGAATATTTTATAAATTATTCATGATTGCTAAAAGGATTTCAAACTTTGGTAAGTAACTTAACCATGAATAGCAATTTTTATAATGTTGCAAGATTATCAAAAATTTATTTTATAATTGATGAATGATTATTTGAATTAAATAATTATTAAACTTTTATATAATTAATTATTTTAAAATAACAAGATTTTATAATTATTTTTAAAATATTATTGAAGTTTTAAATTCTGCATAGCATATTTATTACAAATCTAAATCAAGTAAGTAGGCTAATTATAAATTAGAAGATTTGTATAAATTGCTTAATTATATATATCAATTCAAGAATTTATGAATTACTGGTTAAATATTATAATTTTATTTTATTATACATAATTAATGTTTGAATATCTACTGTTATATAGTTATTTTTATATAGCCATTTATTGCAAATACTGGATCAAGTGAGTAGATTATGAATGTTAAGAATTACTATTATTACAAAAATTTTATTGAAAGGAAAAATCTAAAATTTACATGATTATATGAATAAGTAAATATTAATGAATACAAAATTATTGATGATAAAATATAACTGAAAACATAAAACTCTTGATTCATTATGTAATAACTAATGATTGATAATTGATATCGGAACCCACCTCCATAAGGGATATATGGGAGAATAATCCCTATCCATAGGGTTAAATATAGTGTTCTAGCTCCCATTCATAGGGTTAAATATGGTGTTCTGACTCCCATCTATAGGGTTAAATATGGTATTCTATTCCGTCACATAGATTAAATGTGATCGTAATTTGTATTAGAGTATTTGAAAACTGATAACATAAAAATCTTGATTAAAGATGACACCAAAACTCTAATAAATGATGACATGAAAATCCTAATTAAGGATGACATGTAAATTTGAAATAATGACACAATAATATTGAAAGTCAATTTAAAAATACTATATTAATAATATATGAAGTTATGAATTGTAAGTTATTAGTTTTTAATTAATGATATGCACTGTTTTATAAAAGTCTTATAAATCTTCACTTACTTGACAATTTATGCTTAATGTTACTAAGCGAAACCTCAGAAAACTCTATTATTATTATTTTTATTTCAGACACAGAGAAATAAAATTGGGACATGTGTAGAAGCAAGTAATCACCTGTCAGACTCTTTAGTTATCTCATTAATTGTAGTTTTTGACTATGTTGATAGTCTGTAAATATTTGTCAATTTCAATAACGTTGAAGTATGTGATTATCAACCTTTATTAGCATTAGATTGATTTATTGAATAAAAATTTAATTTTTACTTAGTTGAATTAAATGCTAGTGTGTAGTGTTAAACGCCTTACATACCACCTCAAGTCTAGGGCATGACAATCTCTAAGGCAAAGGGAGGTACAAGGAGTTTAAGCTCAGTGCCCATGGAATCCACATAGATGCATGGATTGCTAGGGGGAGGAGTATAAACTCCTTGTGTGATGGGGTGATGGGCGCTCTGATATGCACCTTTAATGGATTCCTAAAAATGGACCTAGTGGTATCTATAGCTCTCTCCTAGACCTCTAAAGCCTCATCAATTGTAGGAAAAGAGGATGAACAGAGGGCCTTCATATAAAAGAAATAAAGAAGTGAAAGAAGAACAATAAACCTAGAAGACTAGCATACGACCTCTCTTGAGCTCAAGAATTAAGGTAGCATCGAACAATGCATTGCCTTCACTACAAGAGTGGCAAATATGCCTGCCATGCTGGCAAGCTCTACCTTTCTTTTTTTGCCTAAATAATATGAAGGAATTTGAAATGAAATTTTTACACTCCTCCGCATGTTACCCAAGGCACGATCTTTTTTTCCTTTCACCCCCACCTATCGGCATTGGGTCCACCTCATGCTCTCCGCAAATACCACTCAAAGCCTACCAAAAATTTTTTCATTAATTTACTCTTCATAATTACAACAATAATACATAAACTTATTTAAAATCTTTTATTAATTTTTTTAATTAAGTATACCAACTCATGTAAGTTTTTTAATTAAGAATATTTTTAACCAACAATGACTTAACAAATCACATGATGGCCATCAATGATAACTTAAGCATACTTTTTATTTTTTAATTAAAAATACTAACTCATAAAAATTTTTCAATTGAGTATACCAACTCATAAAAGTTTTTAATTAAGTATGCTTATTTAAGTCTAGCTAGCATTTCTCGTAATATATGATAGACTAACCAATCAAAAATTTTTATATATAAAATTCTATACGTAGCAACCTAAAGGAGAAATATTATTATCTATTTGTCCATAAAAAAATCATAACATAAAAGGTTAAGTAGCAAAACAATGATTTTCTAATTGTTTGACTAATAATAAATAAATTAATAAGAAAATTACATTTCAAATACATGTCTTGTTTGTGTTGTATACTTTTTGATGCATTACTAACATATTTCTTAACAAAAAATTTTGCCCTCTTTCAAAAGTCATGTAGCTACGTAAAGGTTATTTGATTATGTCACATAGAGTTAGATGTTATAAGGGTATCAATGGATAACCATTGTAATTCTCCTACCTACATTCTTTGTACTTGATTAAAATTTTTTTATGAGTCTATTAAAATTTTTATATAAATCTATGTATCCAATTAAAAGACTTTTATAAGTTCATATACTCAATTTAAAAAAATATATACTCAAGTCATTATTGACAGCCATCGTATGGTTTGTCAAGTGATGGTTAACGGTCGTCAAAAATGTGATTGAAAAACTTGAGTTGGGACACTTAATTGAAAAAAAAATAGAAAGATTCAATTAAAAACTTCAAATAAGTTCATATATTCCTAGTATAATTGTCCTATGAACTTATTAATTTGACTGAAATGATGTTTTTCTCATGATCAATCTGGAAGGGAAAGTTTGTGGATCCAGTAGTCATTTCAAATTCTATGAGAAAACCAAATCTCAACGGCTAAAGCAAGACGGTTTTATTTCCAATTCTAATATGCAAGGTTTTCTTCCTCAGACCTTTCTCCATGGTTCTCAAATCTCAGTTGTAACTCTTCATTTTACATAAACATAATAAAAGTCTAGCTCTTAGAATTGATGTATTTATCTTTAATTAATAGTTTCAAAGATGTTACATATTGAAAAAAATTTATTATGCTTTTGATTGTATGTAGATAATACCATAAATAATAAAAAATTTAAGGATATAAGTGCATTGATTAAAGGTCTAAAGGCATTGAATAGTGGCCTTAAACAGATCAAATTGAAGTCTGATTTTAAAAAATGAAAAAATAAAAAGCATGGTAGCTGAACTCTACATATTAGTCACAAGCTTTAAGTTTTACATATTTTTAAAAGAAATATGTTGTTTATTTTATTTTGTTGCTATTAATCCATGTCTTTAATTGCAGCTAAACAAGAGTTTGGCTCTTCTAAAAGGCTAAGTTGAAATTTAATGCAACTTGCCCCATCAAATCTACTTGTCGCACCCAATAAATTAGGGCCTTTTTGCATGTTAGTATCATTCACAAGAGTTGCCAAAAGTATTGAAAAACTTAATTTAAAAGCTAAAGCCAATAAGTTATAATTTTGATCATTTATATCAATTCATCTATCTCATAAATTATTCTGTGTGGGACTATACCACACATATGATTCTTAAATAATCTCTCTCTTGGCATAGTCAATTTTACCTCATCGAATTCCACTCCCTACTTTTGAACAAGCTGTGTGTCTAGTTACTCTTTTGCCCTTACTATATATTTTCACTTCAATTCAAGAGTCCACTCTCTGACAGCGACACCACTTCAATTTAATAATCACTCTTCAAGAACCACATTTCATCATACTTGTACCAAAGTTCACTCTTTTAAGAACTATGCTTAAGGCCATACTCAAACCCAATATATTGTAGCCACTTGACTCAAAAACCTACTTTGTCTGTTTTTATTTTTCACAAACGCTGTCAGTTAAATTAGAGGGTTACAAGAGCTCAAAGCATCTTTATAACTTTGAGAGTGCCCAAAATAGTTAGTCATTGGCTCACATGTCACAACACCAACATAAAAGTCTGCTCTTCTAAGAACCACACTCGAGGATGTCCTTAAAACCTAGTATGCCTTGCCTTATCGAGTCCACTAGTTGCATCAACTCGACATACTAGGGCAACTATGGCTTGAAAATCTAACTTGCATGTTATCGTCCTTCACAAAAGCTACTAATTAGACTAACTTTACATAGTTGAGCATGCCTAAGTTTGTTAGTCAATAGCTTTGATACCACTTGCCAATGACAAATGAGGAATCCAAGCTTAACTAGGAGAAGACCTTGATATGAAAGTTGGAACCTAAAAGCTTAAGCCATTAAATTTTAAATATAGTCATATATACCAATCCGTCCATCCCTCATTAATTATTCCATGTAGGAATATATCTCCCATATGACACTCAATAATCTCTCCTTTCAAGTGTAAGCTAATTCAATACTGCCTCGAGTTCAGTTCACCACTTTCCTAATCAATCTTTATATTCAACCACTCTTCTAAGTGTATTATGTATTTTTTTCTCTATTTTAAGAGTCTCATTCTCCATGAGCCGCACCATGTATTTCTCCATTCCAAGAGCCCACTCTCTAAGAAGCACACTACACTAGCCTATGGGTTACTTCCTCTCCAAGAGCCATATTTCACTACACTCGTATAAGAGTCTTGCTCTTCCAAAAAAACCATGCTTGAGGCTGTGCTCATGCTAAGCGTGCCTTGCCCCACTTAGTCCACTTGTTGCACCCACTTGATATATCACGGCCTCCATGACCAGGAGCATTTGAGTCAAATTGGGAGATGGAGTAAATGCAAGTCTAATTAAGAAGTAATTCTAGCTAATTAATCGTCAAGAAGATCAATGGATCAAGTAGTAGTACCTATGGTAATAGTATGATCAATCTGTCTAGGATTACCCCACTAAGTTCTATAAGCATTTTATCTAAATCGGGATCTTTATTAGTGATCATACAATCTTTATGAAGTTCATAGGAGGTGTCTGCTAGAGCACTTAGGAGCTAAAACTTTTTAAAGTTGAAGGCATCAATGAAGCTAACATAAAGGCCATAGGAATTTAGGAAAAGAATCAACCCAAAAAAGGTAGGGAGGGATGATAATTTTAATAGAAGTGACAAAAGCCCAGGCTAAAAAGAGAAGCAGAGAAAGCAATAATCAACAACATTTAGAAAAATTATTTTAGCCACTATTGAATCAAAGGACATAATGAAGAGAAATTTTATAAGCTTCACCTTGAGTTATGGCCAAAAGTAAAGGAAGAGGATATCCCAAGAAGAAAGAGAAGGAAATCTTCAATATGACTAAGATTGAAGAGCTACTTGTGCTTGAGAAAACAAACTCATAATTGTATTTGATGGAGAGAAAACTCAAGGCAATAACTGAAATAGATCTAGAGGCACAAGAGTAATTCTTTTACTTAAAGATTTAGGTGAAGTAGAGCATTGTTAGATCTATTATAGATCCTAAAAGTTAGAAGAACCTCATCTCTAAATGTATAATTCACAAACTAGGATTGCAGACCAAGCCTCATTCATGTCCTTAATCCTTTGTTTGGAATCAAAAGGACATCAAATTGAAAATCAGCAAGTAATGTTATAAAAGCTCATATCGATGAGTGTGTAATCCCATATTAGTTATGTATTGGGAAGATTGTAGGTACTTATACAAGATAAAGAAACAT
The DNA here is from genome assembly GCA_017589505.3 of Metroxylon sagu. NCBI lineage: Eukaryota > Viridiplantae > Streptophyta > Magnoliopsida > Arecales > Arecaceae > Metroxylon > Metroxylon sagu. The sequence goes on along the minus strand of JACVBY030000299.1, from coordinate 26,339 downwards.
AAATAATACCTTCTTGACTAGCATTTTTGAGTGAGATCTTAGGTTATTACAAATAATATCAAAATAGGCTCAATACATTATTCATGTGGATTAAAGGATACTATAGATGTGCTATATGTATTTTCAATTGAATTCAATTTGATTTAGATGAAGATTTGAATTTGAATGTGCATCTTTAGCCTAACAAGGATGCTAAGGTTTGAATAAGAGGAATATATAAGAGCTCATACTGGTGAGTGTTTAGTCCTACATCAGTCATGTACTGAGAAGATCCTGAGTACTTATATAGAATTAAAGATCCCAAATAATACCTTCCTGCTTAGCCTTTTTGGGTAAACGAGGAAGAAAGGTTGAAGAAGAGTGCAGAGAAATGAAAAAGAAAGAGGCCAGCACCTATTTTCAAAAGGACCTATAGATGGCTCGCATTAGCTATTGAAGATCGATGGTCAAGGACAAGATGTGCGATCAGCTCCCTCTTACACATGTCACATTCCTACGGACTGGTAAAGAACGTACTTGCCTTGATACTTGATGAATGATGCATATCATGATGCATTTAATGTAGCATCAGCATTTAGCAAACAACTGTACTAGTAAATAAAGTGTCCCAATGCTTCGATTTCTTGCATAGGAATTTGGAATCCAAAATGAGTCCTTTGCACTCTCACGAGTTCTTTAAAGTATCTTGGACAATTAGCTCGAACACTAACCTATTAGCTTAGATGAGGAGTTTAAATCTGACCCAATTCACTTTCATCACCTCAAAAACTTTGCAAGTGAAGCAATTCACTTTGACACTCAAGAGTTAGGGGGGGGGGGGGGGGGGGGGGTGGAGGGGTGTGATGATGTGGATTATTGACCTCTAATAAGAGGGCACATTGGTAACGGGTCCACCTTAGCTAAGTAGGTCAAAGTATTAAACAAGTCAATATATTAGAGGGCACATTGGTAACGGAGTCCACCTTAGCTAAGCAGGTCAAAGTATTAAACAAGTCAATACACATTTAGCCCTAAATGGGATGGATTTTGAAGAGACCAGGTTTGACTCAATCCAAAATATTCTCTTTCTATCTTTTTCATATCTTTCAGAAACCCTAGGGTATTAGAGCATCCTCTAAGTTGCCATTAAATACTCTTTATTGACTTGAGCATTGAAAGATTCTCAGTTAGGGTAAATTTCAGTCCTAATCTTTTTTGCTCATTCTTTCTGTCTTACCGGCTTTGTTATTGGTCTTGCCAATTTTTTCGTTTCTCGATTCTACCATTAAAATTAGTTTCATATTGTTGCTTAGAGATGCCATTAGATTTGGATTGCATCAGTTCTCATATGCTCCTCACAGAAAGCCTAGTCAAGAGAATTTTTTAGACTTGTTGCTCCTATGTATTTATTCAAGATCTATTTTGTGCATAATTAATATGTAACTAAATATATACTGGACTCTGGAAGGGCAATGGTAAAATGGTTAGTAGCAATGTATGGGTCAGTTTACGCATGGACGAGGGAACAACAAGAGGCGCAAGGGGTGATGGAGGGTATAACTGGAAAGTAGATGGGCATGTATGATTCACGTGCCAGCATTAATTTACAATGAAAACCAAGTGATGGAGATGCTGTGAACGAATAGCGAGCAATGCATCGATGATGATTCATATTGGTGTACATAAAGGGAAGAAAAGCAAGTATTAATTCTTTATTAAATTAGATTTATCATTGAATATAATGTAACCAATTCAATTGATTTATATCATATTTACCTCCATGTATCCTTAACATATAAATTTTGTCTAATGGCCAGAGCTTTATTTATCAAAAAAAAAAAAAAGGTCCTACAATGTGATAAATAGTATTAGAGCAGACCCAGCTTATGGCTGACATAGATTAAGAGATACTATAGATGGGCTCTATGAGTTTGTAACTGGATTTAATTGAATTTGAATGTGGACCCTTAGGCTAGTGAAGATGCTAGGGCTTAAATGAGAGGAGTATATGAAAGCTCATACTAGCAAGTATTTTGTCCTAAATTTATTATATACTGGAAAGATTCTAAGTACTTATACAAGATTATGAAGCTCAAATAATTTCTTCTTAGCTAGCCTTTTTGGGTGAGATCTTGGGTTGTTATAAATGGTATTAGAGCAAACCTAGTTTGTGGCTCATGTGAACTAAAGAATACTATAGATGGGCTCTATATATTTGTAATTAAATTTGATTAGATTTGGATGTAGATTTGCATATAGACCTTTAGTTTAATGAGGATACCAAGGCTTAAAGGGGGGAATACGTGAGAGCCTATGCTAGTGAGTATTTAGTCTCATATTTATCATATACTAAGAAAATTCTGGGTACTTATACAAGATCAAGGAGTCCAAATTATAACTTCTTGGCTAGCCTTTCTGAGTGAGGTCCTGTGTTGTGACAAATGCACCTTTAAATTTGCAATAACTAAGAGATACATTGATGAAGCGATATGCAAAGTAGTTCCTTCATATATTTGCCAAGTTATCCTTTGGAGATCATACCTTTGGAATTAAGATGTGATATTCTATAAGTAGAAAATGAAGTAATATTTAGTAAAGCATAAGGAGCTCATGATCAATACTTTCAAAATACAAGAAAACATAAATCTTATGACCACTGCATAAGTGAAGCAATTTATTAATGCCTACAAGAGGTTTGTACTAATGATAATACAAGTTGATACCACTGAGGAGAGGTCAACCTTTTGCTCTTGATTCCATTAGTTGATAGATTGAGATTAAGATAGAAAGGGAGTCACCATCATCACTGTCACTAAGAAATGATGGCAAGGAGCAGCCCTACCATGATGTTTGGATGGAGAAGTGAGGCATGTGGATCTCCAAGATCCAATAGTGATAAAGACTAAGGCCAATAACAAGTGGTACCAATTATAAATGATTTATGGGTGAAGTAGAAAAGGTCACTAGATGGATATTGCATCATTTATAGGGTGGTAATCAAAATTAGATGTAAAAGGATTGAGTCTTTTTAGATTTGTTGGTAGGCTCGGCTTCCTTATAGAGCTAATTGGTTCAGTTGTGAGACAATGAAGAAGGCATTTACTATCTTCAAATTTGATTTACCAAGAGCCAAATCCTCTAAACAAGTAGGTTTTTGATTCCAAATAATCATCAGACTTGATGTAGACTAACCTGGCTACTATAGAGAGATAGGACACAATCCCTTAAACAAAGGAAGCCCAATCCAAGAGGATCATTGGACTCGATATGAATTACTCTGATCATAATGAAAGGATTGAACAAGCTATTGGAGCAAGATCTACCATATCTAGTACTTAATTAAGCAATGAAAGTTCAAAAAGTTAGAACTTGTAATCTAGGAAGAATTTAGTGATGCGGTTGATACAAAGTTGATGTAGGAGTAAAGATTTAGATTCCAACTAAATTTAAAAATATTAAAAATATTTTATTATTTTATGATTTGTATCTTCTTTTAGTTAGAAAAGAAATCCAATTCATTTTGGATTGGATTTTACTAGCATAAAAAGAGAAAAGTTTTATCATCTTTTAATTATGAGAGGAATCTAACTGAAATAGAGAGTAGATCTCTATACTATAATATAAAATTTGTATCTTCTTTTCTTTTAACTAAAAGAAGAATTCTTCTCAAATAAGGAGGATCTCACTAGTATAAATATATGATTTATGTCATGGTTTGAAAAAAAGAAGGAATATAAGAGAGAAAATAAAAGAAGTGAAAGAAAAAAGTATAAACTCTTCATCTTACCAACTAAAACCCCAATGATAGGAAAAGAAGTGAATGAAAATAGCATAGGTTTTACTTTCCACATATTATATGTATCATAATTTGTGGTTCATAAATTCATCATGTGAAAGAAAATAGGACATAGATCCTACTTTCAACACTTTTCATGTCTTCTTAATTTTTTCTTCAGAGATTCTGATTGAATTAGTTGGAGGAAATCCTTTTCTCTCCTTGATCGAATCATTTTCTCTTATATGTTTACCATAGACTAAGTACAAGGGCCCTTATTGAGGGGTAATTATCCATAATTTGGCTTCATTCAAGCTCATAAATCAAAATTATGAGCTGATCTGAACCTCACTCAACCTATTAAAAGTTATAGATGCCTGACTTAAACTTGACTCACAACCAAACCATTGATATGATTAATTGGCCCACCTCAATTTAAACTTAGACTTTTATTGTATAGGAAAGTTTTTTGGTTGGTAGACTTGTTGACTAGCATATAAGCAAGTAGCATGACAATATAAACCTTATATTCATAATAAATGTTAATCAAAACTGAATAGAATGAAGAAAAAGGATTTATATAGCCAATCCCAATTAGTTTAAAATTAAAGCTTTGTTGTTGTTTATATTCTTAAATAAATATTAAATCCCAACCCATGCTTTTAATTATAAAACATATATATTGAAAAAAAATAGTTTCACATATATATAGGCACATATGTATGTACCTTTCATGACCATGATGGATTAGGGGTTTTGACCCAAACCTAGTATGATCCACTAGCAAGCTAATGTTTGTTAACCTCTATTCAATTAGTGCATCCAACAAGACAAATCCAAGTCAATTCGGCTATAGGTTGGGTAAATAGGTCAAGGTCAAGTTTACCACCCTTTCCTTCACCTTGTTGCACAAGGAATAGAGTAAAGTTGTACGAGGGTAGGTAAGGAAGAGGGGATAAGTTTTAGAGGGAAATCCCTTGTATAATAGAGAGGATAGTCTATGCTATGAGATAAGTCTTCTATTAATATTTGGTTGCAGGGATAAGTGCAGAAAATTAACGCACACATTAGTTTTTGCAGTGATATACATCTTGTCATAAAGGTAAAATTAGCTTTTCATTTTCATGCATTTACAGATTGGATGAGGGTAAAATAATATTTAGAGGAGATAAGTTTCTCCTATTCCAAAGGATAATTCTATTCTATGGCAAAATAAAATTATTCTTTGGCATTGAATGGATATCCCTTCACTTAACCCCTCTACCAATGCTGAATGCAATCCAGCCTTCTTCCTCATTGGGTTTTATAATAAAGACTCCTCCCTGGCACAAGGCTTTTCACAATTAACCGCACTCCATGAGACATATAGATCTTCCAAAAATTTACTGAACCGTGCTTGACGCATAAACCCATTAGTTTCCATATAAATAATTGCCAATACACCCTTTTTGCTTCTTAACTCTATAAGAAGGTAACTATTGAACATTCAATTTAGGACCTGAATCATGGTGCCCATGATTGGATCGACTCGATCAGAGAATTTAAGATAAACTTAAGCATGGGTCACTTATCTCTTATTTGAGATGGATAGGAATAAAGCTCAAGAGACCCACATGAACTCTTGTTAAAGAGTTTTATAGATCAAAAGGACTCTTATAAGAAAATTTATAAATAGATGGGGCCTCATCTACCTACGAGACCTAAGGCTTTTGCATTGTGAAAATAAAGATGCGATTCACATAGTTCGATCTATTGTAAAACTTCAATAAGAAATTTCTAGAAGCTTTTGCACCGTAGAAATAAAGGTCTGAGCTCACGTAGCCTGATATATCACAAGGTTTTAATTAGATATCTTCAAAAGAAAAGAGGTACATGAAATTCTGAGGGCTCACATAACTTGATCTAGCACAAAGCTTCAAAAAAAAAAAGAGGTACATAAAAATCTGATGTACGTGAAAGTCTGAAGTACTCCAAGGTACGTAAAGAGCCCGATTTATCGCAAAGCTTCGATTAAACATCTTCAGAAAAGAGGTATCGATCTATTGCAAAGCTTCAATTAGATATCTTCAAAAGAAAGAGGTACGTGAAATTCTAAAGTACTCTGATGTATGCGAAGAGTCTGATCCATCGCAAAGCTTTAATTAGATATCTTCAAAAGAAAAAAGGTATCAATCTATCGTAAAGCTTCAATTAAATATCTTTAAAAGAAAAGAGGTACGTAAAATTCTGAGGTAGTGAAATTCTAAAGTACTCCGAGGTATGTGAAGAGCTTGATGTACCGCAAAGCTTCGATTAGATATCTTCAAAAGAAAAGAGGTGTTGATCTATCACAAAGTTTCGATTAGATATCTTTAAAAGATATGTGAAATTTCGGGATACGTGAAATACTGAAGTACTTCAAGGTACATAAAATTCTGAAGTATGTAAAATTCCATAATGTATATCTCTGAAATACATAAAATTCCACAATGTATATCCATACTTCTGGCGCATTGTACTTCAATAACAATTTTAAATGGCTAAGCATACACCTATTCCTCCCTAGCATAATTCCAAAATCGAGTTTAATTTATCATTCAGAACATGTACCATAAATAAGAACAAGGTACTTAAGCAATTTTCCCTAGATGATATAATAATTTCACATAGTGTATACCATAAGATAAATGACTCCTTCAAGATTTTGTGAAATCAAAATAATTAAGCATAGCACAACGAAATGTTGGTACCATAAGTTCTCTAAAGAGCAAAGACAGTAAACTCTCTCTCTCTTAATCATGCATGCAGGACAATAATTTCTAGAGACACAAGAACGAATGGGGACAAGGACAGCAGTTGCATTTCCAAACACCTCTGTCACATGTCAGCATAAAAAATCATTGATGATGGTGTGAACACTCCATGGAATCCTCACCAAATGGATGCCACCATCCCATGTCAAACTACCAGAAGAATATTTGCCTTGCAGTTCAAGTTGTGACTGAAATGTTCCCTGGAATTTCAACTTCTTGATGGTAGAGTTGAATGATAATGTTGATGTCTTGACTTGGACGCTTACCCCTGGAGGAGGTTCCACATGAGCAGTACAAGAAGACTTGACTGGACCAACAATGATCACTGTTCTTGAGAACATTAGAATTTTTAAGTTCAGGAATGTATATGGATAAGCATTATGGCAGAGAGAATTATGGCGTGTGATAGGGCTTAAAGCCGAGTTATTGTAACCGATGGAGGTTCCTGACTCAGTCTTGAATCAAAGCCGACCAATGTTGGACCATAGAGGGGAAGCTGGTGAACGTGAGGCTAATATGTTTCCACCAAGTGAGGCAATGCCAGGCTGCACAAAAAGGACCAGAACATTGAATATAAATGATTGCAGTCATTTAGAAATGGTTTGAAATTGAGTGCAAGGAAATTTAGAAGCAGAAGTAATATTCTTTTGCCAAGAAATGAGCAAAGAAGAGACAGACACCAGGAGAGCTCTTCTTACGGTTTTTGCAGCCCCATGTTTGAAAACAGGTAACTACATTTCCTCTTGCTAAATTATTGTTGCATCACAACCTCTTAAAACAAATCATCACAACAAGAAATTAAATTTCTCATCACAATTCATCAACTAGTCATTAGCACAAATGGCCTACCTTTCATCATCATCCTCTGCATGATTGGAGACAATATCTCCAGCATAACTGATAGGTAAAGTCTACCAACATTATTTTCAGCGCACAGAGCTTGACCTTATTTGAAATTTTTCATTATGTGGTCTAGTATGGTCATTCTTTAATAATCTAAATTAATTAAATATTGAATTAATGGAGTATTTAGTGTCAGTTCATTATGGTTAGTTATCACCATTTGTGTTATTGGGTTGTTTGCACCTTAGAGTGATATGGGCTTGTGTTAAGCGTAGAATTTGTGAATATGCAAAGTTACTTATCACAAAAAAAGGTTTCTACCTTTACTTTATAAATATTATAGTGGATTCATTGAGCTATAATACTTTTGCTTTTCATATAGGTATGATTTATTTTATATTATATGTGCACATATATCCATCAGACCCTCGATTCCAGTGACATTCATGAAAAAGCATGCAGTGAGATGTCTCCAATTGATTTCATAAGAAGAGATCAGATAAGCATCATCTAACATGTTTTTTTGATTAATCTGTAAATAATATCAGTAACAGTGCAACAAATGAGAATTGCCTCTATTTATATTAAAATATCCCTAAAAGTACATGCAGCAGCAAAGTTGACACAGATTATCATATTAGAGCCTACTCTTGACCTGGGTTTAACATTGGAGCCAACATTTAGGCAAAGAAAAACAAATTTCCACCGAACACCCAGCTGCTGGCTTGGTGTCCCACCTACAGGTCGTCAGGAAGTGATAACTTCTTTAGTCACAAAGTAATATTTATGGCTTACCACCATCCAAGTGACCTGATTCAAACTGCCTCAAGAGTTTTGGGTTTAAGTTCATTTAAATTGAAAAAGATAGACAAAGGAATCCGAATAAAAACATGAGTGAAAGATTTCTCACAAGTGTTGCTTAATGCCAGTGAATCTTCAGGTAGAAATGTTTGAGTGAATGCTATATTTATGAGATCACTCAGCCTAGTTTATGCCATTGAAAACACTGATTCCTTCTAGGTTGAAACCCATTTAATGAGTTTATGAATAAACTGCTTGCATAATGTAAAATGATTAGGAGATGACTTTAATCAGAAACCCAAAAATTTCACCTAACTTGAGTATGATTTGGCCATCTTCCATTTTTACTATTCAGGGATATTATAATTTATATGTTATCAGATTTCAGCTCCTTTGACACCCTATCAATTCTCTTTTATACCTCAATGCCTTTATTTGCTATTTCTTGCCTAAACTATTTTATTTCATATCTCTTCTTTGGTTTGCTAGAATAGGACTTGCACTTCTAAACAATAGTGTGGACACATAAGAGTCCGCCATGAGAAATGTTTTAATTGATAGGTCTAAGGTAAATTGCTGCAATTTGCTGGTATGACTTTTATATGTGAAAAGCCGCTGCAAGTTCCTAAAACAGCTATATGATTTGCCATACAGTTTATGATATCCCAAATTAATGTGCTATATGCTTATAACTCAAATCCATATGCTACTCATTAACTTTCACTCAAGTTTTTGGGACACATGGTTTTGATTCACTAACGGAGTTAATTAGCATAGCAGATAGGCTTAAGGTGTTACACAATTCTCAAATAGAAGTATAATGTTAATGATCCTTGATTCATCCCAAAACTATGCAAGTCTTTTCTAAAAGGACTCATGTTCCACTCTAAGCCTGCACTGAAACTGTGTCAACCGCAGACATTCATGCAACCAAGCATTGAAAACACAAAGTTATCAAGGGCTTTTTTCTTTACGTTTTCTTTTTTCTTTGATAGAAAGGACCCTTGGAAAATGGGCTACACAACAGGGGAAAGCTCCCCTATTCCTTAGCCCCAGACAACCTAATGAAGGCGAGATTCGATCCCAAGTTATTTGGTATAATTTCAAAAGATTTTATTAGCTAGGTAAGCTGACACCTTTAAAATTGTTATGATTTAAAGTCAGCTTTGAAATAAAGTACTCGCATGACTCAAAGGGACAGGTTTATCTGATGGTATATACCTATGGAAAGGCTTCAATATATCTCATTAGATCTAAAAACTGACCAAATCCTAGCACTAATAACCTTTTTGATTGGCATCACATTTTAAATCACTACGATGCTGATTTTATTGGGTTGCTTGTTATATGGTAGTTCTCCCATTGTTTACAAATACAAGAACTAGTTTTAAGGTCTATTACTTTGTCCATCCATGGATTGTGGCTTGTTACGACATAGCTTGCAAACTCCTAAACTGCACCCATATAACCACGTTGAACCATACGTGGAAAGTTGGCAATCTTTCACTAGGTTATGAGATTTCGTGGCCCTAAAATCCTTCCATGGGATCGATTATATCATTTGCCTGAGAGATTAAAGCTGGGATAAAAAAAAAAAAAAAAAAAGTTGAAAAATAAACCACCAAGATAAGGTATGATTCTTTGCAAGCAAAATTGCTATATCTCACTTTTGTTGTGGTGCAAGTCATTCTGAAGACTTTGCCACCCTTTCTTAGTTATTTGCTAGACTCCGTTTGTCGCAGAGGTTAGAATTCAAAAAAAAACCAACAGCATCCGATCCAAAATTCCTGGACTGATTGTTATCGCGGGTGGAGGTTAGAGGAGGAGAGGGCAAACGGGGAGGAAACAGATTTTGTTACGCCAATTGCCCTCGACTGGAGGGGGCAGGTGTGGCATCAGTGACAGCAATAAATGAAAATGATATTGATGCGGTTTGATTTAGCTGACTAATCATAGGACGGCACAAGGTACAAGGCAGAGTTGGATATCAACATGAAAAGAAGAAATTCTAGTGAAAGAAGGACTCCTCTTCATCATGACGGATCTATTCTAATTTGATTAGGATTCTTTTTATTTGGTATAGATCCACTTTGAATAGGAATTAACTCATCTGTCTAAGAAATATTCTTTCATGGGTGCCACTTCCTCCAAAATCAGGATTAATAAGAACCATCCAATATAAGAGTTTAGCTTAAAATACAAAATATAATTACTTCAGTATCTATAAAAGTAGCCCAATTCTAAGACCTTTTCTTTTTCTACTTTCAGGACCTTTTCTTTGTCTACTTTCAGTAAACTTGAGCATCAAAAGGTTTTTCTAGAGAAACACTTTGGGACTCATTGCATATCATTTTCTTTTCTCGTAGAGAAAGGTGGATATTTGGCTGAGAAGATGCTTTACCATACATGAAGATACATCATACATCTCATGCCATCTAAATGTTGATATCAAGGAGCGAACATTTTTCAAGCAAGCGCAAGCAATACTCTCGATGACTCCTAGGACTTTGTAGGAGTACCAAATGACTCTCTTCTAGCACCACTACCACCATCACCTCCAAGATTGGCTCCATCTCTTACTTAAGAACAATTTCAAGTGTTGAATCAACATGTAGAGGTATTGATGAACATGGTCTAGAACTTGGTTTCCTAAGGAACCAGTTCTATAGACCATCTTAAAGTTGACTAGAGAGCTCATTGAACAATTGGCCTTGATCGACCTATGGATGATCCCAACATCTGCCCATAGAATTTAAGAGTTGAAGCAACTCATCCTAGTCAACTTAAAAAGCATCAGGACTGCTTGTCCAATTTGGATGAACGCATCAACCCAAGCACACCTATGATGAGCAAAGGTAAATGGATCAACAGTTCGAAGAGATCAACCAAAGAATCGGAGCGATGATGCAACATATTCAAAATTAGGGGGCAAAATCGTCTGACAATCTTGACCTCCCTTCCAAACCTTCATTTACAAAGGAGGTGATGACTAAACCTTTTCCTCCTCAATTCAAGATGCTGTAGATAGAACCTTATGATGGAACATCTAATCTTGTTAATCATCTGAAGAGTTTCAAAACTCTTATATTGCTGCATGGAGCGCCTGATACAATCATATACCAGGCTTTTTCTATGACCTTGAAGAAAGCCGCCCGAACATGGTTCCCTAGTCTCAGTCCATCTTTGATCAACTCCATTCAATAACTTAGCCAGTTATTCATTGACCACTTCATCAACAGTCAAAAACATCAAAAGACTTTCGCAACCTTAATGACCATCAAATAGAAAAAGGATAAGTTGCTGAAAGACTACCTTCAATGCTTTAACAATGAGGCACTGGAGGTCCAAGATATGGATACATCGATAGCTATTGTAGCCCTTATGGGTGGTTTGAGAAATTTCAGATTTAGTTTCTCACTAGCTAGTTAAGCAAGACTTCATTCTCTCTTGAGGATGAGGAGCCTGTAAGCCCAAACTACTAGGTCACTTCTACATGACCTTCCTTCAATATTATGGCTCGGCACCAAATTGAGCCACTAGAAAAGGAGACTAAATATCTGGATTAGAGCTTAGGGTTGATAAACTGTTGTCAACCATCTACCTCTTGGTCACCTTACAAATTTTGGCCAAGTTTAGCATTCTTGTAAAAAGGAAGAATTTAATGTTAGATAGCTCGAAAGATGAGGAAAGAGAAGTGAAAAAAAATTATAAGAGCTAGAGTTTAGATTTACCTAGGTTAATCAGACTAGGCCTAGACCTTATTAAGGCCTTTTCGACCAAAAGGTTATTCAGCTGAGGGAGTGGAGGTTGCTTAAGCTAATCTGTAGCTTCCTATTCACAGGGCGAAAGAAGGGGCATCCGATTTGGAGACAAGTTTGGGCATTTCTGTTTTATTTTGAATGTCCAACCACCCTCAGCCAAGGACATGAAAAAAAATTTGTTCTTCCATCTATGGATGGAAGAAAGACTGCTAGTTAGAATTTTCTAACCTTTTGGACAGTGAATTACTACTACCCAGCCTTGGTGGCATACTCCTTAAGAACAAAAAATTACTAGAAAATTAGTTGAGATAGAGAATTGCCTAATTCAAACATCCTATAAATAAAATTGACCACCATTCTCTAAAAATTAAGGAGTAGTTGGGTCAATGCAATGCTATATGAGTAAAAGAATTGGTCAATGAAAAGATAGAGTCACAACCTAAACCCTGACTTAAGGTTATTGTTGTACAAAACAAGCCAACCTTTGACATAGTCAGATATACAGTTTGACCTATCAAGAATGAATAAAAAGAACTCTCCATGAATAAAATAGCTCTACCAAGGCTCAATTATTTCTTCTTAGGAGAGGACTAAAGGTTCTTCGGCTTGAAGAATTGGGAGACTTGGGAATGAGCCCAAGGAGGAAGGAGAAGTAGCAAATGAATTGTCAAAACCGAAAGACACTATGGCTGAACCAAACTATACTATAGCTGACCAATCTATCCTAAATGACTAACTCATACTGCTATGCTATCGAGTTAGGAAAGGGAGAAGACTTACTTGAAGAAGCTTAAGACCAATCTACAACTAGCTAAAGAACTTAACGCAAAGGGTACCTATTGAACTAAGCAATCGGTTGGGGCTGAAGGAAATGAGCCTGTTCTCATCTTTTATAGCTCTATGGGATATATTTGGCAGGAAACTTTCCACCTAAATAACCCTGTACTAGGTTTTTGCATGGCATGCTATCATTCGTGAGTCGAACAATTGTTCATGATGAGGCAGCTACATTAAGTGCATCACTTAGCTTTCAAAAGGGCAAAATGAATAGCATAATTTTTTAAATGGTTCATTATGATCCTTCATCATGGCAATCTTTCATTCTGTGGAGATCATTAATGGTGCAGAACTCAAGCCAATGTAAGCCATCTTGCTTCACACCAAGATTCATGTCGCATCTAGCACTTTAATATCAATGTTGTATAGGTTGGCCAATTTTCTCTATCTCAAAAAGGTAGTTCAGATTGAACTATGTACTAAACATGAGATGATTGCACATAAATCTGACCTATTAACCAGTCACTTTAAACCAAAGGATGAATCATAAATAATTGAGCCCTTCCTTAACATGAACACCATTTAAAGACCTATAAAATAGATTCTCCTAAAAGGGTTATGGTTGACCAACAACCATGAGACCTTGAGCTCGGTCATACCTATTTAAGTCTGCTAGATTGATCAATACTAATATCATTGAACATGGTTTGAAGATCAGCTACCTAATAGCTCGATTGAAGATGGGTTGCATAATAGATCAGCCACACAAAAAAAAGTCAACAAGCCTAAGATATATTAGCCATACAAAAATCCAAGCTACATTTGTGACTTGAGTATGGACTTAAGCTCAACCCTCAAAAGTAGGAGACAAATGATATAATCTGATTTGGCTGGCTAATCCTGAGATGATACATGGCAGAGTTGAATACCAACACGAAGAAAGAAAATCCTAATAAAAGAACTTCCCTTCGTAATGCCTAACTATCCTAATTTGATCGGGATTTATCTTATTTGGTGTAAATCTATTTTGAATAGGAATTAGCCCATCTATTTAAGGAATATTCCTTCATATGTATCACTTTCTCTGTATGAAGATTAATAAGAGCCATCTAATAGAAGAATCTCGCTCAAAATATAACTACTTTAGAAATCTAAAAAAGCTGCCTAAGTCTTTATAAGTAAAATAGATCTTTCTCTTTGCTTGGGTCCAAGGTAACTCGTCCAAAAGCTCCAGGACCTTCTTCTTGTCCACTTTTGATGGATTTGAGCATCGGACAATTTTCTCTAAAGAAAAGCTTCAAGTTCCTTTATGCTCAGTCTTTTTAGTCTTTTTTTTCTCATGCAGAAAGGTGGATATTCAATTGGAAAGGTACTCCACTATGCGTAAAGTTGCATCTCATCCGTTAACATGCAAAGACTAATTTTAAACATTAACATGTATTGTTTGAACATTTGCCTTTCTATATATTTTTGTATCTTTCATCTAATATTTTATCTTCTCCTTTCCTTTTTTTCTAGTTGTAGAATTAGAGGGGAGGCGGAGCGAGAGATAAGTTTGGTAATTCCAAAGACAAGATTTTTAGGCTATTTATATATGTGGGTGGAGTATTTGATAGATGGAAAGGTCTGTCTCTTTGATTTTTACTTTGGCTTTCCTCTTTTTCATACTTTTTGATTGGTTTTTTTATCGATATACGAAACAAGATGACGAGGATCAAGAAATAAACCATGACCAAGTCCAACATCAAAAAATTTCCGTGCTACCAATGTCCATTCTTTTCAATATAGGCTAGCCTTTAAAGAATAGATGAATGCATATATATGTTATGCATACATATGTAAATATATGATGGTGATGCATAAACTTTGAAGTAAGATGTAATTTTTTAGGGTGGGCCTCCCTTCCTTTTTTTTTTTTTACTAGGATGAAAACCTATATTATATAATAGGTAAGTTGTGTGCAATGTGGATGTATGTAATTTGATGAAAATTTTATATGATATAAGGATATTTCATAAAAATAGACATTATCCTTTTACTTTTCCAATATTAGCATTTGTATTTGTAGGAAAGACTTTTATTTATTTATTTATTTTTAGATTGAAACCTCACCATATTAGCCATGAAAACTATATAACTTATATGAAATAAACTATGAAAAAAAAGATAGCTTAAGAAAGAAGAAAATAAGAGAGAAAAAGAACCTCCTCCCTTGCCATTATTGTGTCCCCCACTATACATCACCGCCTCCAATCTTTATTATTATTCGCTACCATCAAAGATTTCTATCACCATCCATCATTTCTAATAATCTCTATGACTAACCATCATTACTAGCGATACATATTGATACTTACTATCATCAACAATCTCTACAACCATCTATCATTATAGATGAATTTTAATACTATTTACTACAAATAATTTTTATCATCATCCACCAACACAATGATCCCCACAATTACCATTCTAACAATATCCACTGCTACCCATTGCCATGAGTGACTTCCAACATCGCCCATAACGATTAATGACAAATAATGGATGATTATTGCTGATGATGATAGATTTTAAGAAGGTAACATAAACATTAATGTGCATGTATTAAACGAAAAATCTTTCTAAAGATATTTATTTTGTTAAATTAAAAAAATAAAATATTTGTGTGCAATAAACCATAAATATCCTCCATCAATATTCACCACCACTAAAAGTCTTCATTATCTCTCCCATTTTTTATGATCTCCATCGCTAAATACAAATCATCAAGTTGACCATCACCTACCATCATGAATATTCTCCATCATCATTTCTTACTACTGCCAATAATATCCATCATGATCCACAGCTATTGATGATTTTCACTACTTTGACATAATTATTGATAATAATGGAGGGGATTCTTGATGCATATGTTTTTAAAAAAGGCAACACATTATAGATAAAAAAATAGAATATAGGAATTAAAAAATATAGGAATGAATCATATCTCCTTCATATTTTTTCACCAAAACTTTTAAGAGACATCTTTAATCATGAAAATTAAAAAAATTAAAAAATAATCTTCATTCTCACTTCCTAACAATATTTTTTTGAAGATTAAAAAATAAAAAATAAAAATTATTTTTAAAAAATAAAATGAAAAAATGAAAAGAAAAAACATTTTAAAACCTAACACAACTTTAATCCATACAAGGAGAAATAACTCTTACCATTTAATATCAGTGAACTTAAAAGATTTTAATATCTATAAACTTAAACAATTCATGAGAAATTATTATCTATTTAACTCCTTTTCTCATAAAAAAGATCTTAATTATCGCAGCAGGTTCATTGAAATAATTTTAACAATTTGATAGGTCCCAATGATGGAACCACATTGGTTAATCCCCACGCAAAGCATAGTGATCTGTCCATTGGGTAGACCAAGCAAAATTGTTGCAGCAGCAATTTACCACCATAATTTGATGTTGTCTAAGAGACTCAATAAACTGAACAAATTTTTTTGACAGGTTGAGATAAAACTCTCTATAATTTCACGATAAATTCCTAAACAAGACAACTAATGGACAATTTTCAATAAAGACCTCAAAAAAATCATCATATTAGTTATCAATAAGATATGCTGCTACTATTTTCCTTAGCTATTTGCAGCCGAACAGAGTAGGCTAGACCGAAAGCCAATTAAAGCAACAGACAGCACCTCATTTATAATTATTTATTATTCTTAACAATCAAACATTGTTCCTGCAACTCTGTAACCAGCATTCATTTATAATTAAATCATCAGACAATTAAAGCATCGGCCATGCAACTCTGTAACCAGCATTCATTGCTCCTGCAGAAAAATTTGTCACAAGGAATTGCTTAATTGGAAGATCAAGTCTGGAGTAATTCCAGTGAACAAAAACAAATCCAAATGGCATTTTCATCATGCCCACAAGAGAGAAGATAAATAAATCCCACCATCACAACCACTAACAAAAAAATTTGGAGGAAAAGATGGCCTATGCTCCAGCCAGTTTACGAGCTGCTCTGATCAGCTTTTATGATCATTATTAAAAATGATGAAACCCAAGTGCAACATTTGAATAATCCATCTCTTGTACTATTACAATAGCATTATTCTCACAACAAGTGACCAGAATAAATATGGCAGAAATGGAAATCATAACACACCCATAAACCCCTACCTTGGTTGTTTCCCAGCCAAGATTAAACATGGAAGTTGGGATAAACTTCCTACTTGGGTCGCCTGCGGTAAGGATACAGAATGTCATCAATGTTTTCTTTGATATAGTTGCCCACTCTGTTCAGGTTCCTGGCCACACCTGAAGCCACAAGTCCGGCATTCCTTGTAAACCTGTACGATTATAAGGCAATAGAAAACTTCATGACAGGTTCTAAAGCAGGAAAATAATATCATGGAAACTGAAATTGCAAGCTTTCCTGCTGAAAAACTCCTCCACAAGAGGGTGTGCTGGTTTATATGCCTGTGGTTGAGGACGAGGAGTGGCATCTACAAGAACAAGAGGGAATTGATCAGATTCATAATTTTCTGCATCCATTGCAAGACAGAAGATGACTTTTAGCTAATACTATACACCAGCGATAGAACGTTGCAGCACTTGCTAACTTCAGTATATGGTCATGACAAGACTATAAAAGAAGAGATAAACATAAATTATAATGCATAGAAAATACATGACTGTTATGCAAAATAACTGTAGTTATGAGACTTGACAAAAAGCTTTTAACATGAATTTAAATGGAAAGTCAACTCATGCATTAAGCAATGGCATACTCAACAACCACTGTTAAAACATGCTCATCTATTGTAGTCTATGTATTGCTATACCTAGCTCCTAAATGACAACTGAATCAAGCTTGATCAATGTGGTATCAATTGTCTGAATACACACCATGTACAAACTAGAGAGTCAGCAGTTTAAAATGAAAAATTGAAACACCATACTAGAAAAGCTGGTCAATTCATAATCGAATTCTTAAGTCAATTGTGGCTCTGTCCCATGCATGACCATTTTCAACTGATGTTAAGAGAAAGCAACTTCTTAAATAAAACAATTGAATACCAGTTTTTTTTCTATAGACTAGGAACTAGAGATATTTTATAGTGTACATGCAATAATTGGTGCACATCATTGTTCTTTCTACATATGGCCCAGGTAACAGTATATAATATTTACTAGGGTCAAATTCCACTTAACCCCCTTAACTATGGGGTATTTATACATTCCTTCCTAAACTAAAAAAATTTACAATTAACCCCCCAATTTCAATTTTTTAGTTGCAATTAATCCTTGCCATTTAAATCTGGGGTTAAAAGGAACAAAGAAGTGGACACGTGGGTTAAAAGTAACAAAAAAGTGGACACGTGACCACTACAGACATCATTTGGCATACCTAGAAAAAGAAAAGATAGTTGTAGCCTTGATCAAGACCATTTTCTTTAAAGGATTGATGTTGTTGTTCTTTATCATATTATTTATTAAGAAAATTTGGCATCTTTAGTGGTCACGCAACATTCACATAACCATTTTTCTGTTTCTCTTAACATCTAATTTAAACGGCAAGAGCCAATTGCAACTTAAATCGAAATTGGAGGTTAATTGCAAATTTTTTTAGTTTAAGAAAGAATGTGCAAATACCCCATAGTTAAGGGGACTAAGTGAAATTAACCCTATTTACTAGAATTGATGGTGGTGTACTAAAATCTATAATTAACAAGACAGGGAACTCCTGTTATATTTATTATGTCAATAAAATTAAATAAAGCATCCATACATAAAGCTCTCTGCAACAGTGTCTGCACGCAAGCTGCAAACTCTGATGGAGATTCATGGAAACAGCCACAAAGTCATGAATGATCCTTTAGGAGTGTGGGGGAAAAAGGGATAAGGAAAAAAACACAATTATGAATCATAGCCAAGATCTCTCTCTCTCTCTCTCTCTCTCTCTCTCTCTCTCTCTCTCTCTCTATATATATATATATATATATATATGGAAACTAAGTACACTGGAGATACATGGTCACAGACTAATGAAGTGAAAATATAATGTGTATACAAGACAAGCATGCACACATTAATGCAATGAAAGAAAAGAAGAATAGAAACTAGTCCATTTCTTTTATTGATTTCAATAAGTTACAAAAACTGAAATCAGGATAACTGGTCATCCAATAAATATTGCCATGCCATTGATCGAAATACAACCCAGCTCGGACTGTATACCCAAAATATATCATCCACTAAGTATATTTGCTGACTAATTTGCAGTAAAATTACACTCTCTCGTAACAAGATCAAAACTGATTGCGATAACCTAGATGTGTCCAAATGACCTTTAAAAAAAAAAAAAGCAACTTAGTTAATTAAACTATTTTTTGGAAGAGTATTGGCTAGTTTATCCAGTGTAAGATTTAGCATTTGAGAAGCTACATAAGGTCAGTTCATCTCATACAATATCTAAAATTTTCCAAATCCTATTTCATTTACTTCTAGCATGTGCTTGCCTTCAAAGATGAAAACCAAGAGAAGATATATGAATTATATTGGATGAAAACAACTTGAAAATGTTATAGGATCTACCATGTGAAGTTGATCTATGTCTTCTCACAATGCAGATTGGATGCAAACACTTGAAAATGTTACAGCATCTACAATGTGAAAATGATGTCTTCTCACAAAGCATGCAAAATGGGAATGTGAGAGATGACCTCAGAAGTAGTGCTAGTGGTTGTTTTACTATTATAGTAATATGATCAAGAAGAAGGGCAAATGGAATATGCCTCTCCCATAACAATGTTGTAGATGGTAAGGGAGGAGGATTGGGAGCATCATGTTTGATTATGGAACATCTCAATCACGATGAACCTAAATTAGGAACCTATGATTGGGTTTTTCAAAATTTTTCCTCTTATCAGCCACTTCCCAACAAGGACCATTTCCTCAATGTAAAAGGATGCAAACCCAATTTCTTGTCACTAACAACTTCCTTACATAAAAGGATAAATTTAGGGGAACTAGGCTGATAGATTGAAGAGAATCAGGCTGATAAATTGAAAAGAATCAAGGCTGCACTTTGACATAATATTAGTTATTGATAGGAGAGAAATCAAGTTTTAAAATCTTGGCACTGGTACGGTGGTATCATACAAACATACAGTATGCATGCTGGTGCAAGTAAAGCAAAAGTGAGATGTGGATTTTTAATTTTAATAATATTTTTTTAATAATTATTTCTTGAAACAGGATGGTTTTCAAACTATTTACAGATGTAGGGTGGTTTTTGCCACGCTTGCATCCACATAAGCAAATCTGAAGAGGCCTGGATGATGGGGAGAAATCGTCAATCTAACTGATGATTTTGATTTTTTAAAAAATATATATAAAGAAATCTTCAGTATTGCTGATGATTTCATTTTCTCAAAATAAAAAAAAATAAATTAAATTAAATCAAATTCAAAACGAAAAAAATAAAAAAAAAGGAGAAAATCGTCTGTTAGACTGATGATTTCAGCTAATTTTTTAAAAAGAAACTATTTTGAAACCCAGCCCAAAAAAAACCATTAACTAGTTACCATAAAAACTAGGACTAAAAGACATGTAAAGTTACATGATGAAACACAAACCCCAGAACCTCAAACTACGACATAAACAATTGTAGCCTATAAACATGTGTTATATAAACCAAGGTGATACAAAAACTGTGAACCATAAAATGTGCACGTGCTTGTTCAAATATTTAACTCAATTAAGGAATCTATGTTTTACATTACCTTCCTTGTGAACATGCGCAGGAATATGGCTAGCATTTGAAGTTCTTCTGTCCACCAACAGCTGCATCAAAATTTCCTAAAGTTCTTTAAAAAGGCAAAACTAAAACAAGATGCATATTAAAATGTACAAAAATTTGCAGCAACAAAATTAAATACCAAGTATACATGAGAGGGGAAACTTTGGTACAATAATTATTTACTTTATTTATGTTCACATGATCAATGGTGTACTTGGGAAATCAAGTGATAAATAAACTACAAATTCAACGGCTCCTACACAAATTAAATGAGATAAGTACAGTTTACAAATTAACTTCTTATTTATCATAGCCATCATGGAACTAAGGGTAAGCTGAATACCCTAAGAATAAGAGTTCAGTTTTCTCTGCTCAAATAATCCCTTTTCTCTTTCAATTAGAAACCATAAATATAAAATTGCTGACATACAATTCTTGACAGCGAGCAGCAATGAGCACACGAGTCCCTGATTTCCCAAAAATGGTTGAAGAGGGCAGGATTTCATGCTTAAGCGTGTGGATGATTATCTATTCAGATATTATAATTACATCTAACAGAATTTGTTCTGCACAGGAAGCAGTAATTCACAAAAGAAATTCAAATTGAAGTTATATACAACTGGCTAATATCTAACATCATTTTTGAGTCTCTGATTGTGGGTTCAGTAATTGCCTAAATCCTCATGCCGGATGCTATGATAACAGCAACATTATTGAAAGGACAATTACAGCATATACATAAAATCCGATTATCATTATCTGCTCAAAATAGTTTTAATATTCAGATTTGCTTTCATTTGCATGAGACTGAAGAAGCTACCAGTTATTTAAACTTAGATAGTAAATGCTCATGCATATATAAATTCTTAAAGATATATCTAATTATATAGGTAAGAAGACAATATACATATATATATATATAAATGTTGAATATCAAAAAGCAAATAAGCAAATATAGAAGGAAACAAAAACAGCTGCAATGCAATAACAGAGCCATAAATCCAAGATGAATAAAATGACAAACCTCAATGCCAGCACAAAATGGCAACTCTGTCTGGTTCTCACACTTGTCCGTGGATTTATCTTTGTGATCCAAGAACACTGAATAACCAACACAAGTGTATTTAAAATCTGACAGGTTACGGCTATCTTCTGTATCTTCCATCTCAGATTTTCCCGCAATGAAGCTAGGTACTGGTCAAAAAATGTACATTCTGTCATTGCTAAATTGATATTATTCTCATTTCACAAGAATACATATCACAAGCCATTATCTTCAACTCCAAGCAAGCAATCCCCCACCAATAAATTATAGATCAGAAGTCATGTAGATAATTTGAAATGCATAACAAAATGGGGGAAATCCTTTTTTAACTATAAGTTTTATTCCAATAATAACTAATATGCATTCCCCAGCTGCAAGTTCTATAAAGAGCAATACTGTCAACATTAACTGACACAAGGAAATTGTTATTACTACCAAATGGATAGGCCAAAGCTTTATTTACAATATATTTTACTGGCTCTTAAACAATGGATTTTAGCATCGTAGTCATGTAACATATGAATATGGTACCATAGTGCACGCAAACATAAACTTATTATATGGATAATCAGTTTCACAATGACAGTGGATAACTAGTCAAAACTTGCGAGTGTGGATGGTCCAGCAATTTTTCTTTAACAAGTCTGAACCAATGTACAAACACTCATTAATTGCTTCTTTCCCTTCTTCTGGGAAAAAAAATGTAATACATGCAGTGGCAATGGAGTCATTTTCAGCCATTCAATATGAATAGCACATGATATTGCTCTACAAAGCCAGCATATTTAGCCCATCTGGCACTCTTTTTATATTCTCTTCTCTTCATCTTTCTTGGTTATTGCAAGAAGTGATTGCATCTCTAAAATGTGATAACATAGATCCTTTCTATTCTTCCTTTTTATTTACTTTTTGTTATTTCTATAAGCTATATTTTTTTTTGTTATAACACTGCAGGCTTTTTTAATCCTGAAATTTTCTTCACTGTAATTTCTTCCCAAACTGTTAATTTTGCCCAAAAAAAAGAGTTACTGCATTTATGGGTATTTCAACTTTCACGAACAAAGTTCTATCAATAAAAACTCACATTTAAGCAACTATAAAGATACAAGGAATGAAATGAAATCTCCAAATGCCTTCACAATTCCCACTAAAGAATCTGAAATCAGCAAAGTTGATCTTCCAATCATCATGATGAATTAATAATACTTGTATCAGTCTGACACATTACTAGAGGTAGTGATATACATCAAACAAGGTTCCATATGCGAATGATGAAACACACCCAAACTCATTATCATATATTAGCAACAGGTTCTAAATCCTGACAGGATGTTCCGTGGGACATCGAGACGGGTGCTGTCCCAAGTGTTGGGATGAAACAGACCCACCATCATCCCAGGATCCCAATCGGAGCATCTTAGGATACCCCTTGTCTCAAGTATCAGGACAGGACGAGATAATGGCACATCCTATTTCATGAAAAAACTAGGACGGCCCCATCCCATGAGATTTAAAACGCTACTTAGTAAATCTGGATAACCCTTTTTTTGTCTCGAACTCTCCCTTGAATTTTAAAAATGAGATCTAGTCATAATAACTTAAAAAGTCATAATACTTAAATATAGAATAGCAGTAAAGTAGCATATAGGATTTTCCAGTGACAAAAACATAAACCCAAATATTAGCATTTAGTCAAAATAATGGTGATATATAAAAGCCCCTAGGCCAACTGAACTATGCAATAGAATTCCATAATAAATTTATTTTTCAAAAGGATCAGAATTTAGTTGTTATGAACCTTTCTCTGCCAGCACCTCAAGATTAATAGGTAGGAATTCAGTTGATGAGGGAGGAGGGAATGCTCATTTTTGGATCTCAATTGCTAGTGACATGGTATCTGTATATGCCTCTATTTTAAGCAGGTTTCATCTGAAGCACATATGTACTGCTCAAAGCCAATTACCAACAATCTGAAGCAGGGTTCACTATTTAGATACCGGATCTTATACCAGTACCATACTGATACAATGTTAGTACGCTTAGTACGTGGATCAGTTCAATGAACCAAGACTCGGTATGCACCCCGTATCAAGTTTATCAAGTTTTGATTCAGTACCAATAAATATGGCATGTCCAGCATGGAGTCGTATGATATGCCTAGTATGGAAAGGTATGCACCGGAATGGCATACCATGATTTGAAGAATAAGATCCAATTTCAAAAGATTACACCATCCAAACTCCGTTAGTGGTTTTGCTATACCATCTTACATTGGACTTTAATTTAGTTTCACCATAAGAAGGTTTGTAGTATGAATCTTAGGAGAATTTTTCTAGTTAAAACCTTCAAAACGATTAATTCAGTGACCAGAATATGGATCCATTCAAGAATATAAGATATTAAGCACCATGTTTCTTTGAACTTCCAAATGCGAGCACATGAAAGAAAGAAATGTTTTTGTGAACATTCATTCAACAAAGAATTCAAAAATTCTATGAACCACTGTATCAAGGTTCAATTTAAAGTGTCACCTCAGCAAATGGTACTTGAAGCCTGGTATTTTTAAAGGTGGCTACAACATGCAATCAGTCAATAGACTACGTAGTGCATGTGCAGTATGCAGACCACATATGCAAATACATATATGCAATCATCATTTTTTTACCTATTCAAAAATAAATTTACTACATTAAAAACAATAATAACAATAATAATGATGTTGGTATATTTTTGGATGAATAATCACAGTATTGATAAAAATAATAGTTAACAATTAGTGCTTATTGCTTACTATCTAATACCAAATAACAATAATTATAACATAATTAATAATTTAATATTATAAATATTCCTATCAAGTCTACCTATAATCCACATTAAACCTAACCATCAGCTTGAACCTGCTTTATTTACACAAACTCACATAAGTGTGGGACATATATGTGGCTCCAAAATGGCAACAAGCTTATATATGTGAGTGACCATGCAATACCATCTACGACATATATGCAGTCACCCAATGCTAAGTGGACCACCTCTTCAGCCCATCTACAATATAATCATATACAAGCAATGCTAGACACAAGTCAGAATGTAGGGAAGAGCGATATAAGATGGCAGAGAGTGCATGATGGATTTTGTTTTGGAAATAGGAATTTAATAGAAAATTCAACCTTTGGATTTGCAGTAGCTTATGACTTAGGAATTGCAAACACATTTTAACAGGAAAGGTGAACATTTAGTAATATCTAAGAGTGGATCAAATTTGTCACAAATATATTACTGTTGCATCAAAAGAAGAGAAAGATCCACATGGAAGGATCGTAAGTCAGTACCAGTAGAGAGTTGAACCATATTAGATATGCATTAATATTAGATTTATATAGTAAATATAAGAAGAAAAGAAAAAATTAATAAATATCCAAAAAAAATAAGAGAGAACATTTTAAAATAGGAATATATTACATCTTTTCGGCGCAGGAAACCTTGAAGCACACCCTTCTCACTCATTCTTCTACTTTCTCTTGGCATGTGTAACATCCCACACCATGACAACAGCAAATTATCATCCTCCAAAGCATTGATTATCTCATGACGTTTTATTTGAAAGGACTGATTTTCCTAGTACTTCCTCGATACTTTACTAGATCTCCATCATAATGCAACCCACTCTACTTTATTTCCCAAATGATAAGGGACATGGTAGTATGAAATCGAAGACATGCTTAAGAGTGATCAAGGTTACAGAAAAAATGCACCTCACTGAACTATTTGAGATCATGAAATGGAACTTCATCAGCTTCAAAATGAGGCACACCAACAACTCAAGATTGTCGCAGAAAGTTATCAGAAACAAACTACTTTTATGATTTGAAATTTAGATAAAGGTCCAATTCCTATTTCATTTCCTTACAAGCATGAATTTTGCACTAGTTTCACCTTTTCTTTGTGCAACTTATATTAAAAATTCTAAAATTCCAATAAAAAAGATCTTGGAGGAAAAAAGGAAGGGGCTATCGGGACCTTGTGGAAGGGATCTGCTGATACCGAAGCAGATGGGTTTACGGGCGTCGGATTTGAGGAGCGAGGAGTAGTAGAGGCATCCCTTGCAAGACTTGCCCTTGTACGTCTCGGCGGTGGGGATCGGCCGTGGATCGTCGCCACCCCCTCCGCCGGCTGATTCCCCGGCGGCGCCGCCATCCGATGGTTCCTCCCCCATCGCCCGCTTCCTGAATCCCTCGCCTCTCTAGGGCCCTAACTAGCAATTTCCCTCCGTTACCCTTTTTTTTCTACTTGCTACCGTGGTGGCTGGCGAGAGATAAGGACGGAACTCTTGTTAAAGGTTTGAGCGAGTCGGTTCGAAGGCAAATCGGTCCGTCGGGTCGGGTCGGATCGGATTGGACCGGATCGGGTCCGATAGACCAGCTGCTCCGCTTTTGAAGATAAATTGCTTAATTGCCGTTTAATCCAATATTTATTTAAATGAGTGTGTAAAATATACTTAGTTATGCATGATGCCCAGGTATAAATCAAGCATTAAATCTTCTAATGTCAGGAAGAAAAAAAAAAATCAAGCAATAAATGAGATTAGATATATGATAAAAAAATAAAAAATAAACCTTCATATTTACTATATTACAGATGCTATTTTAATTTAAATTTTAAAAATAAAATTTAGATAAAAAATTTAAAACTTTAGAAATATTATTTATTCATTGATTTTATAAATTGAGCTATTATTTTATAAA
>JACVBY030000497.1:851771-992113 GCA_017589505.3 Metroxylon sagu | reverse complement strand
AAAATGCAAAGAAAAAGGTACAAAAACAAAGATGATGGCGAACAAACCCTTGGATTTGGAAATGCAGCTTGAAGGTAAGGTCATTAGTAATCAAGTCAGAATGTGTACTTGAAAGGACGAGAAGGATGTATGGTATCGCAGAGTTGGCAAGAAGCAGGCAAACATCTCTTGCTTGTTGGAACAGTCGCAAAATGTGAAGACTAGATTATATTATCCATTCCTAACTTCTCTCAGAGAGAGAGAGGAGGACACTATTTCTGATCTTTTTGTTATATGGTTGGTGTTTTCGCTGTCATTGCTTCAATATGGGTGATGTGTCAGATCAGAGGCCAATCAGGCAGCCCTCGGGCGGTAGATTTTAGGTAGATATTATCTTTGGAAGTCTTTAACTTCTCGAGCGAAGGAATGTGTAGCCGTTCTCCCCCAGCACCGATCAACCACGCTGGGGGACTCCCTACTTCTCGGACTTTGTGAGCTGTATGTGCTCCACGGCATCCACATCCTTCAACCTCTCGCACTCATAAACATTCAGATGTTTTGAGGACAGGAAAGTTAATCAATTGTAGATGAAAAATTAGAAAACCATACCTGGCTTAATAATGGAGCGCCATCCTAGAGAACCTTGATGTTCTTCCGCACCCCAAATGTTGGCATCCTTTAAGCGAAATCTTTTCAAAAGCTTTTAAGGATCCTGGATACTGGTGGAACAACCATTAGCAATCCACTAACTTCTTTTTTGGGAGATCTTGTACACCTTAGATGCTAAAATAAAGGAGATACCAGAGAGCATAGCGAATATTATAAATCTCCAGTTCCTGGTACTCGATAATTGTAAATTTTTGCATTGCGTTCCTAATGGTATCCTTGGGTTAATCAATCCAAGGTTTCTTCATGCCCTAAATGTACCACCACTTCATGGTCTACCTGTGGGAATAGGCAAAAATTACAACAACTAAATATGCTTATGGGATTTGTAGTAAATGATAGCCAAGAGCATAGAGGACGTCAACAAGGAAGGTTCAGCATCTCGGTTAAGAGTTGGAAATCTCTCTCGAAGCTTAGCCCACACAAGTTGGAGAGGGTATCTAATAGGGCCGAAGCAAGAGCTACTGCACTTGTAGCCGAGTCCCATCTCGATCACTTTCAACGATATTTTACAAGCTACCGAGCAGATTTTACAGTATGCAGCAACGTTCTCATGCAAATAATTATGATGAGAAAAAGAAGCAGATAATAGAGAAGGTTTTGAAGGAGCTCCACCCACCGCCATGCCTTGAAGAGCTTGAAATCAATGGCTACTACTTCGACCCTGAGTTCCCTAATTAACTGCTTTTTCTGCTTTGTTCGAAGGATCCCTTCGAGAGTTTTAAGGGCAAATGGAAGCCCATCTCATTTCTCTGCAATTTTTGTCCCTATATTGCTTAGGACATTCATATCTGGTTCATCCCCTTCCCCAAATACAGTCTTAGAAATTAATGACCAACCATCCTCTCGAAATAATTTCTCCACACTATGAACGCATACTGCTCTCATCTGTATAGCAATGGCTTCAAATCTGGTTGTTATCCAAATTCTTTGAAAGGCATTCTCATTAGCTCATCCCATACTTCCTACATCTCAAACATCATTCAAGACTATAAAAAAAACTTTTTATTTCTAACAGATTGGTTAAACACAGGTTCAAGCAATTCCTTCTCCTTATCTTTTTCATGATCACCTCTAGCTTACTTTATGATGGATCTCAATAGACCGGTCTTTCAAAACTCTTGGGTCACTCTCATGCAGATCAATGGTATTTGACTGAAGTTGTCTTGAAATCTCTAATCATTGTACATCTTCTGGGCAAGAGTAGTTTTGCCTATCCCACTCATGCCAACAATTGCAAAGATAGGAATAGTTTTTCTGTGCTCCTTTATTAACAAGTCTACTAAAATCTTCATGTCATTCTCAAATTTTTTTCTCCATAACATCTAGTTCAACAAAATAGGATATCCTACGGCTTATTCTACTATGATAGTACTCATGATAAGGAGTGCATCTAAGACGTATCTATTTTACAATGGCTTGATATCTGGTTGTCATCAAAATTCTACTCTGCAAAAGCTTTCTCATTAGCTCATCCCATACGTGTGCATCCCAAACATCATCCAAGACTGCAAAGAACTTTTCACTCCTAGCAGATTGATTAAGCAAAGGTTCAAGCAATTCCTGCTTCTTTTAGCTTTTTCATGATCACCTTCAGGTTGGTTTATGATAAATCTGAATAGATTGATCTTTGAGAACTCTTGGGTCATGCACACCCAAATCAATGCCAAAGAATCTGGTGTACCACCATCACACAAGAACCATTTTCTGTGGCAGGCAATCCATTATCGCAATGACAAAGAATCCAGTGCACCACCACACAAGACACATTGAAACTCATCATCACTTTATAAGAGATTTAGTAGCAAAAAGAAATATCAAGATGGCTTATTGTAGCACCAATGATCAAATTTCTGATTTATTCACAAAGCCACTTTCTTTGGAAAAGTTTGTCTATTTAAGAGATATGTTGGGTTTAATAAATTTCTGCATTAAGGGGGAGTGTGTAAGATATTAATGCAGAAATTTCTGTTCATGTGTTCAGCTTGATCTTTAAACTGAATCAGGTTGTGTTGGATAATTTCCTGTTTTCTTGTATTTGTTGCTAAAGATGTGGCAGCACATGCTTTAGTAGGAGGGTTAACGACTTTATTGTAGGAGTTGCTAAAGATGTGAGAGGATATATTTTAGTGGAGTTAGTGGTTTTATGAAGTTACTCTTGTATATAAAAATAGGTTTTGAGATGAATAAAAATAGAATGTTCTGCTCCCACCTTTCTTTTGTCTATATAAAATGTTTGATAGAATTTCTCTTTGAGTATTTTAGTGAGTGTGTGTTCTGATTGACTCGATCCTGCAATTGGAGAACTACCAATATTTCTCAAGTATTTGATAATCTTGAATAAATCAGTCTGCTGAACATTTCTAATTTCCTGTTATCTACTCATATATTTCATCAAAGGGTACAGCTGACAACACATATGACATGAAATTTGGCAGTCACAGTTGCTACAACCACGTCCGGAGGCTAGTTCAGAAATTACTGATTGTCCACCCGAAACAGAGGTTCCAAAACCAACATTTTTTTTTTTTTTTTTTTCTGTGATGGGCATTGGTTATTTCTTTCCAAGCATCAAATAAAGCCAAAATAAGTCCATGTCGATGGATTCACATTTATAAGCCAATGCAGTTTAGATGAAGGAATTGGTTGTGTTGTGGTTTAAAATAACTAGCAGGCATAAAATAACTAGCAGGACATGAGCCACTTCTGTTCCAGCTCAATTAAACAATTTGTTATCATCATTCTTTTATATTTATTGCTCCTTGATGGCTGAAGCAATGTTATTTCCAGTACAGTAGTAGTAAGAGGTCCTGATCTTTCATGTTTTGAATACCATATAATAATGATCAAATGCTACTACTAAAAAAAAAAAAAATTCAATTCTTTCTATTTAAGAGTTGAGTCTGAAGGTCCTTCCAAACGGATATAGTCGTACATAATTCCCTGAAACGGGCTCTGGCACTTTGGTTGAGTGAGAAATATTGTATTATCACCTTGAACAAGCCAGGTACTTTGAACGTCGATATTATACAACCAATATAATCCATGGATTCCATGTCTTGCAATTGAATTGTCCCTACCGATCAGCCCTGTTGTAAAGTGAGCAGGATTTGCATTCAAGTCGTTGAAACGAACCTTAGCCAAAGATAGAGATTAAGTCAGTTCATCACCATATGATCATCACACTGAGAATTTGAGAGAGAATGCTTTATGAGAGTACTTGTAGTTCAGATAGTGCAGCAGATGCGAGTGCCACTCGAAGCTTGTAACTTCTAGATTGATTAACACTGTCAAGATGAAACTTAATCTGCCATGTGGTTGGCTGATATGAGTTGTTATCAGTCTTCCTGAAGGGTAAGAAAGTTACAAATAAGTCTCAGCCAATGCTGGTGCAAAGATGTAAACTGGAAGGAACTCATTACTTGATGATGGGTTGACAAGAATTCTAGAACTTGTCCAACTTAATGCTAATGCTGTAATATTTTTGTATTCATTTATAAATGCATGAATGCAACATGTCAAACAACAAAAACAAATATAACTACAGTAAAATTGTCCAATCATGTCAAAAGAAGGATTCATTCCAACTTTGCTCGTCTACAGATCATTAGTCGCAAATGATTCAACCTTGAAAATATTAGAGGTGGAATCAGAATCAACACCTTCGAAGGCTCGAAGATTGAAAAGGCCAGAAGTATAAACAAATTTGAAGTCTATTTATAACATATGAGGAATTGAAAGGCAGGAAAGAATTAATGACAAAATTTAGCAGTTGTTAAGATCAAAGAAGTCATATAAAGAAATTAGGGTGTGGAAAATATATAATCAGACAATGAACCTATTAAGCTGAATCCAATCTCATAGCCTCTTAGAGAGAGAGAGAGAGAGAGAGAGAGAGAGAAAGGCTGAAAATGGCAAAAATTAGGGTTGAGAAAACATTACCTGGTAACTTGAGCAAAGAACCAATCTTTCTTATAGTCACTCTCACCAATTGTATAAATGAGATCACTATTTGGATATATCTCTGCATATCTCTCCCACAGGCCATATTGCCTAAATCTGTAAATATACATAGGAGATTCGATTCAATACTAAAATGATGTACCAATTAAGAAAATGATAATGCACCAATTAAGAAAATGACAGGTGTTCAACAACAAAATAATAAAGTGGTGATTTCAGGTCTGGTTTTTTTTGGAGAAATAATGATAATAAGTGCAGTGAAATTGAAAAAAATTGCACTTTCTATGCCAATGCTGCTCTCTATAAATGAAACTGCACTAGCTTTAAATAGTCAATATCACTAACCTATCAGGATGATTAACATAAAGTCTGTTAACATATTTAGGATTTGGTTCTGGAACAAAGAATTCAGCAGCAGAACGGTCAGGGGTGCCTATTTCCCATAAGGTGGCACCATCTCTTGGGGGTTCATACACAAGGTCACCCAAATCAATATCGGTCCCTGTTTACAAAAGATTAGAAATCATGAGATTTACATAACAGATAAGAATATTCAAGTGATTACTAGAACGACAAAACACAAGTTTAATGTACGGTGACCTGAGGTGATTGTTATAGTTGCATCATATTTGTAATCCCCAATAACGCCAGGAACCCATGCATAAAGATTATAATCTCCAGTTCGAACATTTCTAATTGAGAAACTCCCATTGGCATCTGCTCTGGTCCAGAATTGGTATCCCTGACAAAATCATAGCAGGTAAGATGCTAGAATGGTCATCTATGCCACATGTTTTGATAAAACACAAACAGTAGGTTGAAGTATCATTATGTGCACAAAAAAGGACAAACTTTCATATGCAACCTTGCATTCCCTTTGCCATGATCCTGCTTCTCCTGGTAAAGCCAAACCAACATAACCATCCTTTGCATGTATGTCTTCACCATTTATATACCTGAGGAACACATCCCAACTTGATTATATGAAAATCATCTCACACCAAGCAGTAAGCCCATTGTTATGCATATCATCCCTAGAGAGTAATGCAAACCATGTTAGAATGTTCAAAAGAGGTTTTGTTTTTATTATTTTGTAACATAAAAGTAAACCCATGTTTATTTATCATGGTGGCTTATCCTCATGCACAAAGATGTTTTTTCACCACACAGGAATAATATTATTCTATATATATCTCTGAGAAAAAAAAATATATATAACAATTAGGACTTGATGAAACACATTCTTATGCGCTTTAATATAACTAAAACCAGAACAGCTAATTAAATTATAAGTGAATACATGAAAATGGAGAATCAAGCCTACCTATCTCGAACTAGTAATCTCCCACTAACAGAACCTCTTTGCCAGGACTTTTGGAAGTCCTCTGAAGCTGGAAAGCTATAAGGCCAACTCTCTACTTCTGTCTGCATCTGAATACACAAAATAGAAGCAAGGAAATGTGAGCATGATCTAGTTGCATCTACTATTAATTACACCATATTTTTCATGTGTAAATTCATTTTGAATTC
This sequence comes from Metroxylon sagu, assembly GCA_017589505.3. NCBI lineage: Eukaryota > Viridiplantae > Streptophyta > Magnoliopsida > Arecales > Arecaceae > Metroxylon > Metroxylon sagu. The sequence goes on along the minus strand of JACVBY030000497.1, from coordinate 985,975 downwards.
ATGCATTAATTTTTTTTAAAAAAACTTTTCCTTTAATTCATTAATAGTACTAGATTTCTAAAGTAGTTGCTCGAATTCAACTTTTGTTCAAAAAAAATCAAATGCTTAGCATAAATAGTTCAGAATTTGCAATAACACAGAAAAGCATGCATATCGGTAGTCAGAGAAAGCTCTTGCCATGCACAATGGCTTTTATTGAATAATAAAAGTCAGTCTTCATGTATAATTGTTAAGCCATTACATAACTTTCATTAGATAGTCCATCCTTTTTTCATTATTATCATTTTTGGAAGAGATAAAGTGGGAGAACCACTAATTACTTCATAGAACTGATAGAAGAATCACCATGTCAAACATTTCGAAAACACCTCTCAAGGTTTAAAACTAGAATGTTCTCTCAACAGAAGCAGGGTGCAACCACTAGGCTACAGCCCTGTTAGCAAGAAAAGCCAGCAATTGACTTATCAAATTGTTTAGCATTTTCAGAGTTGATATTGCGTTACTGCATGACCTCAACTCAAAAATACCCAAAGACAGTTCTTTTCAGATATAGTAACAAGATTATATTATAACCTGCATTTTTGCATCCTCCCAGAGCGTTTGTGTATCTGGCCCTTCCCAAGAGGAATTAAGGTAAATAAACATAGGGCCAAAAACCTTTTTCCAATATTCTCCATTCCTGAATTTAGGTGCTAGATCCTCCCCAGAGTAGTGAGAACTCAAGAACATCTGAATACAGCAAGACAGACAATACGTGGATATCAAAATTCATAAAGATCTTTACATCATAGGAATCAAATGCAGCAAAACCAAAAACAAAAAATTTCAAGTCATGGTATCAGAAAAGAGACTTTTATTGAGCCAGTAACAATTCCCATGAAATTCAATATGGACACACTATTCTACCATCGACATGTAAGAACAGATATATCTTATCTTGCATCATCTAAGATGATATGCATTACACATCAAGTCATCAACTATCACATAAGAATCATGATTCTAAAGTAAAAGACACAATGCTTTGAAGAAAAATTATAAATGACAAGATCTTGTATTTACAAACTGAGATTGTGTGTGCGTGCGTGCGTGCGCATGTGTGTGTAAGGAGGAAAACCCAACCAGAGAATTGATTGTACCAAATCCTTAGAGAAAAACTGTCCAACCCTCAACCACAAAACCCCCTCTATTTGAAGGAGGGATACAACTGCAGGCATATAGACCAGTTTGTTTTAGTGTCACACATAAAAGATTAAGAAGATCGAAGACAAGAACGTTTTCGACAGAGGAATTTCAGGTATATCACAAGCTCTAAAATTCTAGAACAAGAACTTTCCTAACAATGTCAACAAATATCAATTACAACAATTTTAGCTGAAAAGCAGTAATATCTTTTGTTTTTATAGGAACATCTTTTAGAAAATAAAAAAAAAAAATCATATAAACAAAATCATAAATCAAAGGCTAAAAGGATATTGTATCCTTTGGATTGATTCTCGAAGAAAATGTTCGAAAGACAAAAAAAATGGAAGAGAAAACAACAAATAACCACAAGAAGATTGAACTTCTGCCAATTGCAAGACTAAATTATATATAAATGAATCTAAAGCTAATAAAGAGCATAGGCATAACATTAATGCTTTGTAAGTCGAAGAAGGAAGCAGGATCATCAATTGTCAGCCTGGTTGAGATGTAACAATTATTGATACATAACCACATACAAACACCAGTAGAATTCTCAGTGTGTTCACATTAATTTTTTCATGTCTTCTGGGGTATTGCAACTTCTATGCACTTTACGAAGTTGTAAATGATGCCAATGGAACTTGGGTCCATTGGTTGACTCCTCTCTTCTCATCCCACATGTTGGGGAGAGGTTTTTGGTTAGATCCCTCATGGGGGCAAGAAAAAAAAAATAAAAAAAAAGAAAAAAAACTTTTGAATAGGTCATCGAGACATATTAAGAGTATATACAAGAAGACATTATGAAGAAATTCCAAGAATCATAACAAAGTGACAATACAAGATTTTTGGCCTTCCAATAATATGTAGAGTGTTTCGAGAGGACCATTGTGTCTGAAGCTTCCTTATAAAGGCGAAGCAGAAGCTAGAAAAAGTAAACTAGAAAATTTATGGTACTTACAGCAAGGGTGGTAGGACCAACATGAGAAGTTAGATCCTGCTTGACAGGACCTCCTGTTCGGAACTCGTCACTGGGAGTGATCTGCCAAAAGCCAATTGGAGGCTCAGAACATATCCATCCATGGACTTTGATGTCCTGATCTTCACAGGAGTATTGATACTTGTCATCCACCTGGATGGACATTTTTTTCAAATCAGATGCCATATAAATGGAAAATAATAAGCCTGTACTAAGGTTTTTCTACAACATGTTTAGCTTACCTCTCCTTTGAGGTCTGGATTTATTGGATTAGTGAGGAGGACAGCCTCAGGGTATGCTAACTGCTGACATCTTCCAGGCAAGCGATCTTCAGGCATGGGCATGATTCTCTGCCTATTGTCTGATATTGCCATGTAGTGAAACCTATAATTGCATGCAGAATGGCTAGGTACACTTTCACACAAATATAAAATAAAATAAGCTGAGATTAAATGAGCAAACCCAGTATCTCTGGTAAGATAGCTTAAATGGAAATGAATTGCCATTATAGGCAATCTAAGTTAAACACCATTTTTTCTAGATTTTTTCTAGATTTCATATTAACTTATTCGAACATTTATGCCAAACTTTAATGGAGGACATTGGATGTCCACTTACTTGTCTTTCCTAAGCTTGAAGGCAACCCTGGTTTCGCCTATATCGAAGTCAGGCCATCCTTCCAGGTGTTCATAGATTCCATAGGTGTAGAATCCTGAGCTACCACGGAGCACTACAAACCTGGGAACTTCAGGGAACTGTTAGTTATCTTGTAACCTTTTCAATCTCAAGAGGAGAATGGATGATTGGAATTTGATGCACCTTTTGTCTATGTTTAAGGGCACAAGCTTGCCTTTGAGGGAGGGATCCCATGTTCTTGTGAATGATACTTCTACCTGGTCTTCATTCTGAACAATTACTCTAAACTCTGTTCCTTGTATCCTGCAACACAAGTCATATGATCAACTACGTTGAAATTTCATATTCAGCTCCAACATTGAAAAGATAAAACCAGAGGAAGAGATTCACTCACACATCAAATATACCAGAGGTTCCAGAATCATTCCAGACAAGATCCCAATACCTAAATGCTCAGTGGAAACAAGGTTTAGTGACAAATTTGAACATTGTATCTTTACAAGAGAAAATAACACCTATATCAGTCCAATGTACATCCAAATTCTATCATGAAAATGATATTTGATCTAATCTTATCCCCACTTAAGAACTAGATTGATAAACCATGCATACTTCCTTCAGTTTCCAGTCAGATTGATAAAACATAACAAGTTAGCAGGTGAGTTTGGGGTTACAAACATTTTCAGAAGCCCAATATTTATAACATTCAGTAAGTGAAAAGAAATTTGGCATTCAAAAAAATGTTGAAAACACATCAAAAGTTCATAAAAGATGGGAAAATAATAAGTTTATGGAAGCAGTTCAATTAAAATGATAATTTGATGCATAAGGTTGTATTTTTGAGTTTTGAATTTTTAAATCAAGATAACTTTAGTTGGAGTTTCACTGGGAGGGGAAAATCATCAAGTCGAAAACTTTGATTGAAATAAGAAATCTTCAAAACCATAGTTTTGAAATTACATATATCTGCAATCAAAACAACCAAACACAAAGAGCATGATACTACCATATGACACCAAAATGCACCAATGGCACCAGTAACCAAAAGAAAACAATACTTATAGCTTCAATATCCAATATTTCATCTGACAAGTCATGCTATGTTCTTCAAAATTCAAGGCTCAAAAGGATTATTGAAACTATGATTCCAAGATGATGCTACCTACCCTCTGTTTTCTTCTGTATTGACAACTTCCAGCAGATTATCAACATTATTATATCGAACTCCCGTCACGATCCCACCTGGATTCGAAAGCGTCAACTGGAGAATTCCATTATCTATCATCACCTGCATTCATTCATTCATTCATTATCCACCAACACCACCATTACACTTTCAATGCATGAGTTCACAGCATGACGATCAAATGAAGGAGGTAGCGCATACATGTCTATCTTGAACATCAAGTCTCACACCGATAGGCGCCATCTCAGGCGGACGGCTCGAACGACAATCTGATAAGCCTTCGCTGGGATTGCATGAAAACAAGCATCAGCTTCGATGGTTAAGTAGCAGTTGTACGTTTAAAATACCGCATGGTCCTTACCTCAACTCAGCTTACGGAGAGCTCCCATCGTGTTGGAGATTAGGCTGGGCTTTTTGTAGCTGGATGCGTTTTTATGCCTTGGTTTGGAGGCTAAGCATCCATGCATGCCTTGAAAGCCAAGATCTTTGTTTGTTTGTGGCGTCGGTGGAGAGAGTCGGCGGTGGAGAGATTATTCCGGCGGTTGTTGGCCTTGCTTAATCTTTGGTTGGAAGGAAGTTGGAATGACTATGATTATATTAGAAAAAAAGTTATATAATAAAATTTAATTGTAGGGACTGCGAATGATTAAGATTATGTTAAAAAAATTATATAATTAAATTTAATTCATTTAAACATATATAAAAAAAGCTGGGGCGATCTGTCTCCTTTATGGCCGACAGTCGGAAGAGCCGCCGCAGGCTTCTTCCTCCCCTGTTTTTCTCTGCATTTTTAGCGTCGAGGAAAGGCCGAACGCTCTTTCTTTCTTCGTTTTTGCTCTGTTTTTGTCTCTGTTGCCGCCGCTGCTCGGCCGAGCGGCTGGCCGGTCGAACACGGTTGGCAAGGGAGAAGCAGGGGAAACCACTTCTTGACCAGTGAATACTGGACTTGACCCCAACTTTAAATTCCTAAACTTTATTATTTTAATTTTAAATTACTATTTTCATTGTAGATAGATAGTAATCTATATGCTTGATAACGCATGGATGGATTTAATTGATGCATATGTTTTTATATTGATCATGTGCGGGAAATTACATATTATATTTTCTTCAAATTTTAGCTCCTCCCAAATGCTTAGCTTCTTTTTTTTTTTCTCGTCATTTATTTATTTATTATTTCTCATTTTTGAATTTGTAGCTCTCCATCATCATATATGTTCACCTTCTTCCCTTCTTATGCTTCCCTTTTTCCCCCATTGTTTCACCACCTAGTTGAATGAATTGCTAGGTAGGAGTTATGTTTTTAGAAATTACTAAAAATTATTCATCATTAGATAAAATTATTAATATTTTAATTAAATTTAATACTATGTTACTTGGCTAAATTGAGATGTGTGAAATACTATTTCAAAAATAAATTTTATCTTTCCGTATAGGTTGCCAGAGAGTTCGTCTTTAAAACATAACAATTTGACTTGGCTTAAATCCTCCTGTCACTAGCATGGACATGTCTGAGATATCGTCGAAGAATTTCTTCGCGAGTGCTTAGATATAGAGGTGACAAAATTAAACATGATTCGAATTCAATACAAAATAAATAGGTTCGAGTTAATCTTAAGTGAGTTTGTATCGTAAACATGTCAACATAATTACAACGTAATTATGTATCATAGGTTAACTCGTTAATCTAAAAATAATTTGTTTAAGATCCATTTAGCGATGATATATTAAATAGGTTATATTAAGCATATTAAGTCCTGTTTATTTATGTTAAGCAATTCGTATCTTTTGTATTGATTATACGTATCATGCCATGCTGCCTACATAATAACTGTATCATTTTTGTATTTAAATTTTTAATATGATTGATTAATCATACTGTAATTATATCGATTCATATAATGCTATATCTTAACTTCGATACGGTATTAATATAATACAAAAATATGAATTACCATCTTACCAATCTAGAAATATATATATAAAATAAAAATTAAATTTAGCAGAATTTGTAGGTTCAAAAAATAAAAAATGTTGTTATGTGAAAGCTTCTGGATCACGAGCACTAAAATAATTTGGTTGAATGGCTCTTTGCATAACAGGCATCCTATCAACGTGTGGGTCATATGACAAGAACTACGTTGACGCCTGCATCCATGCTCGTGATGACGTGCCTTGCACATCCGCATGACGTGTGTGCGTGACGCGTGCTAGCTTTCGACATGGTTAATCAATCCTTTCCCTTTTATTTATAAATATATCCAAGGATTTTAGTGCCAGAGGTTAGATTAGTTAAGATTTAGATTTAATTTAGCATGATCATCAAAGCAATTAGAAAACAAATGTTTGAGGTTCAAAATTATTTAAAATAATTCCCGTACTAATTTAAAAGAAATAAATAAATAAATTCTATATCTACTACTGCATGAATTTCAAAGCATTAGAAAAATTAATTTTGCAGAATAGATTTTTCACGAATTTAAAGCTGTTGATTTAAAAATAATTTTCAGCAGTGATTTTATAGCAATAATTCACACACTAAAATAGGTAGATATGTACATGTATCAAAGCAGGAATATGCAATTCTAGCAATTTCTATGTGAAAAAACTATTTTTCCTAGAAATTACTAGTAATAAATTTTTATAAAATAAATTATTAATATTCAAATTAAATTTAGCATCATGGAACTTGCCTAAACTGAGGCGTGTAAGATGCCAACAAATTTCATTCCTTCGTGTAGATTGTGAAGAGTCCGTTCTCAAGATGCAAGAATCCGACTCAACTCAATCCTCCAATCATAAGTACAAGCGTGTTGAGGTCCAATTCAAAAACTTCTTTAGATGCCAAAAAAAAAAAAAAAAAAAAAAAAAAAAAAGAAAAAAAAAGAAAAAAAAGGGGTTTTATAGGCTTCAACGAAAGAAAATTTGGAAGTGGGGCCTATTTATAAGCCCGGCCCAGTAGCTCTTTGCATGAGAAGCGTCCGCGGATCACACGATGAGCACGGCGTCCGTGCCATCACGTTACGCATCCACACGGTGTTTGCGTGATATCCACGGCGTGCACGGCAAGTGCTCGAAACCATGCATGCACTTCACGCATGAACCCTCGGGATGGCCCATTTTAAAACTTGATTTTTTTCCCAATAGCTTTGCAGGCAATAAATATCTTCCCATCTCTCTTATCCTTCTTTCTTTGATTTATTCCAATCAGTTGGCATTAACGAGTTTGGGATGATTTATTGATTTATAGATACGACAGGTATAATGTAGCATAGCATGATTTAAATTTTAAAAAAATTATTGGACTGTCTCTATATTGTGCATTGTTAGTACAAGCCGATGTACACTACCATAGATCACCTTATTATGGACTACAATATGTGGCATTATAGATTATCCATTATAGACTAAAGCGTAGCTTTATGAGCTATCCAATGTAGATTGAAGCATGATGACATTATAGATCATTGATTACGGGCTAAAGTGTGGTTGTGATTAGTTCAAAGCCTGATCATATTGATTTGATGATAGTATCTATTTAACAAAAATTCATGTTGACATATGACTATCATATTTGGCATGACATAAGATTATTGCATAAATTAAAAAATGTATCATATATATTTTTATTTTTATGATGCACATATATTTTTATTTAGTTATATTATTTCGATCATAATGCATTGCTTATGTTGGTATTATATTATCTTAATCATGTTGATGTTATGTTCTTTGAACATGTTGGTTTTGCATTACTTTGATCATGTTGGTGTTATATTATCTTTATCCTGTTGGTGTTATATTGATTTATTGACATTGGTGTTATGTTGTCTTAACCATGTTAGCTCACATTTTGGGCTCTTACTAAGCTATTTTAGCTTAACAAAATTTCTAAATTTTGATTATTTATAAAACCTTCAAACAACTAACATGTGATGGGTTTTAGATAGCTTAGAGATCTTTGTTAGAAAAAAAATTTAAATAAAAAATATAGTTACATGTTTATTTGTAAACATAGAAAAGTATTTTGTTTAGTCTTCATTTTAATTGATAAAATATTATTGTTACTACTGTTATTATGAATCGATTTTTTCAAAGCACTTTGTATATTTCCTAGAAATTATTTTAGAAAATATGCGGCCATGTCACGGATATATGCCGCAATTCATCTTGTTTATTTTTATATACCGTAGTATTTTCTTTATTGGAATTGAAGTTGGATTTAAGAAAATTTAGATTGAATTTGGTGTGTGGTGGGCTACATTTAGTTCTGATTATTTTATATTTCTATTGCCCGGCCCTCCATTCCTCTGAAAATGATGTCAAAAGATGCCTTTGTAGTTTTTTCTATCGTTTTTGTTTAGATTTGGTAGATAAGTGTTTTATTTATCTGTGGGTGAGTGTTGTAGTTTAAATATACAATGTGAACTAAGAAATTTCAAGATGCTCTATGCAATGTCAAATTTATGAGAATCTTGCTGAATATAATTGTAAAAAAACTCTTCATAGTTAAAGACGTAGTAACAAATTCCAATTTTAGAAGGCAGCAGGAACTAAGATAAGGTTCTTCCGAAAATATTTCCCACCAAATCCTCTCTCCTCTCCTTAAGGGCAGGGGAAGGAACACAACATGGATGGTGGAAAGATAAAACCACTCGCTGTTTTGGTCTCTTTCTCTTTAATTTTAGTAGGACTGATGTTGCAGGTGCAAAAGAAATTAATCAGAAAAATAAAGAAGTAATAAAATATATATAAAAAAAAATATGTAGTGGTTCAGACAGACAGACCGATCTACATTTGTTCCAACAAAAACGAGATGCATTTTATAAACAAAATAATCAAAAATTTACAATACTCACTTCCGTAAACCTTCTTATATATAACAGAATTAATTTTTAAATTTTTTAATAACTTTTAGATTACTTTAAAAATTAAGATTACATATGCTTATATAAATGAAAGATTTATAATATTTTATATTATCATATTTTTTTTCACTATGAAAATATCATTGGTGTCAAATATTTTTATATATGAAAAATATTCATATTTGTGGACCTCAGGTCAAACTTTAATAATTATTCAAATTTATATGGTATAATTTGAATAGACTAATTTCAGGGCACAACTAGGGTGGAACAAGGAGAGTTTCCATGAACAAGCACTTCTATTTTCCAGTTGGATATTTTTGTGGTGTTTCAATTCAATGTTTATGCGGTCCTCTTTCAGCAAGCTAAAAGGGGGTGGAGAGTGGGGAGCGACTGAGATGTCTCAGGCTTTAAATTCCTCTGGAAAAAATAAAGGGTCCAAGGTTGCTTCCAAGTATAGAGAAATGAGAAGAGGCGAATAGCCAAGTCGATCCTTATCGTTGCATTGATTTATAGATTTATTTTAATAAAAAATATTAAATAAATATTTTCCACAAGATGATAGTGCTTTTTTTTTTTCTTTCCTTTTTTTTTTTTCAATAATGATACAAAAGATCATATTTCAGTACCATCCAAGTATTACTAACTGGCAAGCGGCAAGCAATAATCCAAGGGTCATTAACTTAACCAAGATTATTGTATTGTGTGTCATTGGCACGCCCCACCAATTATGCCCATGAATCATTGTCACCATGAATCTAATGTTAACTTTCAACCTTCCATGACTTCCAAAAAAGAGAATCAGAATTAACATAAGGAACGTTAGGGAAACTTCGAACCATTTCATCTCGAACATTTTGTTCTCTCAAGAGCTCTTGTCCTTCATCTGATCAGAAGATTCAGAACTACCATAGCATGAAATAGAGGAAATCCTGATGACAACCGAACCGCTGCTCAACATAAAAGAACTGTTTCGTCCACAAAGGGAAACAACTGTGGATTATTTAACCACTTTAATATCAAGAACAAGAAACCAAAAACTACGTTACTCCAGACATTCAAATTCACATTTACATGATACGATCTTTTTTTTTTTTCAAGCTATATATTCTATGTTTCTTGCCTAGCGCTGAAATTGGATGGAGTATGAACCCGAATTTGGATCTTTTACTGCTTGAAAGTTGTCAAGGCTCATTCCAAAACGTCCCAATATAGAATTTCCCATCTCCTTCAACTTCCCTGCAATGAGACCAAAGGTGCTTTATACAATCTTGAAATAGGAAAAAAAAAAAAAAAAAACCACAAAAGATTCTATCATGGGGAAAAAGCAGTATAACTTCCTCTTTTACATGACCTGAGATTCCAATAGCGAGAAAAATGGGTTTCCAAGTGGTTTATCTAATTCTTTCATTCCGGAAGTTGAGTTAAAGTTGATATGACATACCGAGGGATTGTGGCAAATTATAATCGAGAGAAGAGTTTGCACGAGCTCACCAAATGAAAGCTATATGGTTGAAAAAAAAGCATCACAACCGTATTGCAAAATATTCTGCTAGCATATTCAAACTTGGTGCGCGTCCAAATATTTCTATTGAATCAAAACCCATATGCAACCGAATATTTAAGTCTAGCAAGTTTATTTGTTTTAGCATATCCAAGCCTAATGCATATCTAATGATATTCATACCAAATGGAATTCCATCTCCCTTGACTTCCAGAGGACTACAAAATAGAGAAGGGCACAAGGCTGAGCGATATATAAATATCACCATTCTAATTTTAGCCTTTTATAAGACTGCACTCTTTCACAGTCACCAAATATAAAAACTAGTCTAACAGATTTCATAAGAGCAAAATATAAATAAGAATTCTACAAAAGAATAAAACTAAATCAAGTCATAATCAAATGAAAAATAAAAAATTAGCATCCAATCAAACCTCATTTGCATAAGCAAAATAGTTTATCAATATAGAGAACAAAGCACATTATATGAGCTTACCAATCATCTCTTCCTTCATCTTCTCTCGCTTTTCTGCTGCAATTGGCTCTAACCGTCTTATGTTCCTTCTAGCTTGATCATTTGAAGCATCGAACTCAATGACTTTTTTCCAGTCTGCAGGAATATTTTTCAAGTACCACAATTTAAGAATGCATCCATTAGAGCCATTAGGCAACTCTCCAATTTTCTCCAGATATTGCCAAAAAAAATGTGGCGGCTGATATATGGAGGGAAATCACAAAGAAACACAAAAGACTATATAAAATGAATGACAGCAAAAGTAAATCTTCAACATCATATATAATTAAACATTTAAACATACCAGCAATAGCCTCTTCATAGTGTTCAAGCTTTTCGTGTGCCTCTGCTCTTCTGACCAGTGCTTTTATGTACGAAGGATTCAACTCCAATGCTTTTGAGCATTCCTTGATGGTATCATTAAATTTTTCCTAAAGAAAATTGAATGCTCTGATGACAAAAAGGAAGCTGAAACACATGTTGAATGAAGTGCCAAAATGAAATGAAATACATGATGAATGACTAGTAGTGCAAATGGGTAAAATAGGTCCGCTTATAAACACTTCAGACCCATTCAGGATTGGGCATAATGGCACCACCCTCTATTGGTTCTGTGGTGGGTTGCATTTGCATATACACAGATTTATCAGATCTTTCAAATTAGGTCAACACTAACAAAACTGATTCCCAACCCACCATAAGCTTATTCTAGATTAAGTTCAGGTCAACTTAGATAGAAACATAAGGTGACAAAAGTATTACCGTATACAACATATTTCCATGGCTAGTTTCGGCCAATTCTGGAAGAACTGGCCAAAACCACTGAAATTGGAATGAAAGCAGTTAAGTTTCAGCCAAAAGTGAGTCAAACACAAAACTAGAGAGGGGATCACTTTTCAGTTCAAACTAAAACCATTTCATTAAGTATCATTTCAGAATTCAGGTGCCAGTCATCCATCATGGATAGGCCCAACTTTTAGAAACATCCACTCTCTACTGTAACTTGGATTGCATTTTCATAATGAATTCTGGGTGGGTCGTTCACCCTCCCAATTTCTCACCCAAAGGAAAAAAAAAAAAAAAAAAAAAAAAAAAAAAAACTTAAAAGCACCAACATATTATAATAAGGAACTGCCTAAAATTCTAGGGTAATTAAGTGGTCACTGTTTTAACAAAGAAAGGTTGATTGATAATAAATCTTTTTTATGTATATTTGAAAAAAATTATGAGGAATTCTGGATATCTAGGAGTTTAAAAGAAAATTTGCAGCTTATCTAAGTCTAAAGTGTGCATCTCAGATCAGCTTACTCCCACATTGTTTAAGTCTCTATGAGTAGAACAGACAGAATCATCCTGAATAAAAATTTAAAAGGAGTCAAAACGCTGACTCTAACCTGAACCAACAGGCTTTTAAATCAGGGTGAGCAGCATAATTTCAGGTCTGGTTAATCCAACCTGTGCTATCTTATATAATAAACATTAAAATGAGACTATTACTTGAACACAATCTCGCTAGAGGATACAACACATGCTTAGAATTAGTTAAGTGTGTAAATGACCAAATTATAAATGAAGGGCTCAAAAGGCTGAAGAGCAAAGACATCTTCAAAATTAAATGAATATTTACTTGAAGGGAATATAGGGAATATGTGAGAAGAGAGGCTCATATCATTAGGAGCAAACATATGGTTAAATTCCATAGTAAGACAATCATAAAGCCCATGCAAGAACAATGGTTCAGTTGACTCTCACAAAAAGAAAAAATAAATGTTTATAACAAATATGAGCAAGATTTATCACCAAATCATCTTTCAAAGAATCATAGAAGAATAATTACAAACATTTCCTGTAAACATAAACACAGCAGGATGCCATGCAATATCCACCAATGTAAATTTCTTTATATATACATGATATTTCAAGTTAAAAAACAAAATACAAAGGTTTCCAAATAAAGTTGAGAAGCATCTTTGAACCAGTTGCATTATAGGCTGAAAATTATTTAGAGCTAGAAATAAGATATATAACTAAAGAAGCAGACACATTTGGAAAAAATAAAAAGCTAAAAAAAAAGAACACAGAAAAAAGTCAGACAGCTTTTAGTAGAACTTATACTAATCAATCATGCATATTATGAATATTTAGTACATATTGAAACTCTAGTATAATTACAAGGATTTGTTCCAGCAATCTGGGTTTCATTAGTATAAGATCATGTTCTTGAATAAGATATTTACTGGGTGGATCACACTGGTTGAGAACAGAAGGCAGAATTAATTATATGAATTTCTCCATGTACATATATCAGGGGAAAATGGCCTACCAATTTCAGGAAGCATACAGCACGGTTTGCATGACATATCGAACAAACTTCAGATGAAGGGACTTCAGAGGCAATTTGCAATGCAAGTTCATATTGCAATAGGGCATCTTCATACTGCCCAGCCTTAAAGAGTCTATTCCCTTCCTCTTTTGCATCATTTGCTTGATTTAGAGCTTTCTGCTTGACAAGGAAAGGATGATTTAATGCAATATATTCTGAAAAGAAGATAAAAAGCTTCACAACATATATCACTACCAAAATAGCAAGAACAAAAGTTATGTGATGCCATAAACATATGCGAGAATAGAAGGCAAATTTCAGCCTTAGAAAAAAATGAAAGGCAAAGCAAATCAACTATCTGAACAACTCAAATCAATATTTTGTGCGTGCAGGTATCATGTAACATAGAAAGGGAAGATCCACTATTCTTGTATAATTTTGATTACAGGAAACTTATACAAAACTGATCCTATAAGATTTTATATCTCTATCTAGCTGTTATGTAGTCCTCATTCCATGAGCCTAATAAACTCCTCTGGTGGGGATTGAACTATTGGGCAATAATAAGCATAAAATGCAAAATGATGCTAAGATGTTTTAACAATTTGGAAGAAGATGTTGGAAACCCCAAAGAATGGAGTTGCATAGGAAAATAAACTGCAGACAGCATGAGCAGGAAACAACAGAGGTAGCCAATATATGATTGAAGAATCTAAACAAAGACCATGAGACTAACAGCGATGCTAGTGTTCACAAGGGACGAAATGAAATTCTCTGGAGTAGAGGATGAGGCGGAAAAGCCTAATGCAAATAAATAAGAGAATGTCAATTCCAGATAAATTTCATTATCTTCTTCCATACATGAATTTTGGAGAGTCAAATTTTCTTTTCTAGCAAAATTCAAAGTTGTCAGTTGAAAAAGGTACCATTCAAAACTCAGGTATTGGATATGTTTTGCAATACCACAAAACTATTCTAGCAGAGATAAGATTGCTTGAATATAAGACAAGCTAATGAAAAATTCATGAAAAATAAATGTATTATGGAAAGATTAAGATTGAAACAAATGGAAGAATAAATCATGAAATCAACAGATTTATACAACGTGAAAAGGAGAATTCAGCCCAAACATTTGAAATATGGTTCCCATTGCAAATAATTAGAGAGGAGTTTCCCATAATCCATATTTTTTTCTAAATTATGGGCTGCATTTCATAGTAATTTTGAATTACTTTCATATTCATAGTTCCTCCAACTCACGTATCATCCCATCAAGTTTAGTACACGAGAAATTATAATGATCATTTCCCTTCTGGGATCACTTAATAATCCCATAGGCATACAGAATCGGATCCCCTTTATCATCAGACAGCGACTTGGCACTTGGTCTTTGAGTCCATCGCCTACCCCTTTCTTTTTCACCTCGATATCGCTCCTTAGAAGGAACCCACCAAATTCATAATAGATAAAGAATCTTAAACACAAGCTACAAGGCAAATTTCAGGTATTAAGCATGGATTACATATAAAAATCTAAATTTTAAAATACGGGAGAAGATTTCCAACTCCACATTCAAAATTATATATAAAAAAAAAAAATCAGAGTAAAAATCAGCGAAATCGGACCTCCTTCAACTGCTCGTCGGTCAGCGCGTCCTCAAAAGCTTCGTCCTCGCTGCTGGCTCCTTCCTCTGACGGGGCCACCGAAACCTCCGGAACTCTTGGCTCCGGCCGGCTCTCCGGCGCTTCTTCGCTCTCTTCCACCCCTGCTTCCGGCTCGATGACAACCATTTTCCCTCGGCTGAACCAAGATCAAAACATGAAAAAGTTACAAGAGA
Organism: Metroxylon sagu; assembly: GCA_017589505.3. NCBI lineage: Eukaryota > Viridiplantae > Streptophyta > Magnoliopsida > Arecales > Arecaceae > Metroxylon > Metroxylon sagu. Next base: position 970,946 of record JACVBY030000497.1, on the reverse strand, counting down.
GAGGGAATCAATCGATGATTCAATCAACCGAATAAGAGTTTGCTCCAATCATATGATCCAGCTACCAAGATCGACGCTCTGATTCCCGAGAACTTTGTTCTAGGGCTTTGGAGAGGCTTCGAGAGAGAAGCGACTCGTTGTCCAAGAAACGGGTTGAAGCGGTTTATACAACGAATCATGTAAAACAGTATTATATAGTGGTTTATATGTAAAAGCGCCAGCTATTTTATGCGAGATACTTAACATATAATTACAAAATTGAATAGGGTCTTATATGTAAAAATGCCTGGACGGTCTTCCACAACGAAGGCTTCGTCTCCACGCCCAGCCCCATTTTTCTAATCCTTGATTCCAAGTGTTAGTCCCCCTGTTCCCTTCTTTTATTCCTGTATTTGCTTCTATATTTGCTTCTATATTTCTCGTGTTTTTATTGTAAAATTAGCATGCGAAGGCATTTTTCTATCAAAACATCCAAAGTGCTGAAAGTTTGGAGTATTTCAGTTGGCAATAAGAGATCAAAATAAGATTCTCAAAATGTTGAAGCTCTCACTCTCATATAACTGATTTTCATTTTTTATGCAGAAGTGATGGAGGAATTTTATAGCTCTGTCTCTATCTAAACACATTGCTATTTAAGTTCCAGTACCAAAGTCTACTCGCTTTTGCATTAGGAGCAAGATTTTAGGTCCTGTTGAATAAGATCATCTTGTTTTTTTCATGGAATAGAATACGCTGTCATTTCGATCCATCCCAAGACTATGGACTCGAAAAATCCCAAGGTACGCCTATTAGGATGCTAGAACGATGCCAAAATAGTATTGTCATGACATTTGGGATAGCAGTCCATCCTATCATCTTATGGAATGTCTCGCTAGGATTCAAAACCATGGTCAAGAGATCTTTTGAGTTGTATTACATGTTAGGCTTTAAATCTTAACCAAACTTGACAATCTCAAGCTAGCCCTTTAAATTTATATACCTTAAAAGTTGCTACTAAAATTTGTCACTATTTTATATTAATATTCACTCTCAAACAAGGAGCAAAACCTCTCTTGGCAATCAAAGAACCTCCTCTTCTTCTATCTGCAAATGCCTATTTTGAATTGTCCATAATGTCCAGATAACAATATGCAAGAGAGTAAATGAAGACACCATTAAACTCCAACTATGAATCAAGGGTGGCATGTGGAACCAAGGATAGAATGTACTGACCTTTCTACAATTCTATGATTTCAATTATATTTGATGAAAGTGCAGTAAGCAAGAAGGGCTGTTACTGAAGGATTAATGTAAGTGGAATACTTGGGTTTGGTTCAAGCAGTTGAATAGGGAAGGGGAGATCAAAGGAAACATAGGTGCTAGTGCTAAGCAGCAAACAGTAATTCGAAAAAGCTAAAATTGTGGTATACCATTAATTGAGCTGACCTCAAATAGATTGATCAAGGTAAATTGCTTGTGTAAATAGATTTGAATGCAACTTCAATCTATAGGTTGTGAGTACGTTTGCTAAAAACTTGTAGACTAGCTTCTCACAAAATGAACTTTGAGATCAGAACATAAATCTTCCGTAGATTTAAGTTCATTCAAGTTTCTGACCTACCATCTAGCTTGTAGTTGCAAAAAATAAAAGTGGAGGGAATTCAGGTGGTAGAGCAAGAAAGTAGCAGTCCATAAAGTCGTACGAATCTAAGAGTACTGCACTACATAAATCGCAGTTTATTAAGGAAAGCTCCAAGTTTGAATAGGATTGGGGAGGTTGGTGTTGCATCATGATGGAAGCTTTCCTGTAGCTAAGGCCCCATTTTTCTGTTTGAAATTGGGAACTAGTAACTGTTAGCAATGCTTATTAGTGGGAAGATGGTTTTTTTAAAAAAAAGTAAAATCAAGCAAACAGGAATAGATGGTGCTAATGCACAATATAAAATATTTTGAACATTTTGAGGACAATTGGATTGAATGCCTAAAAGTTTTATTATAAAATGGTCATATGCGGCAAAATCTTCGTGTAGAATCAAATAACAGTTCTAAATTATTTATTTCCATTTGTTTCCATACGATTTTAGGTTAAATTTATAGTTTTGAAGAGTTCTACATGCTTAAGGGCAAGCTTCTTGCATAGATGTGCTGCAAGCACAAGCAGTGCTAGAGGAGGGACCTATGTTGACGTTGCACCTCAGAACCTGGTCCCTGGATTGGAATGCAATCAAAAAATCTTTAGGACTGATACAAAGTCATACATCAGAAATATGGGCAAAGGCAACTGCATACAAGGGCACATTCCGATTGATTTTTTTTTTACTCTGTTAAAGAACCAAAAGTTTTGGATCAGCTTGCTTTAGATATAGTTCTAATCCTTCTAGGTGCAGGCAAGGGCTTGAGTTAATTGATGAAATTCATGCATGGATTGCTAGAACTTATAAAAGTTGAATAATTCATAGGTGGTCTGTCATTTGCAAATTTGGGTGATGCCAAAATGTAGCTGAATGATTCCATAGATTCTCTTCTTTTTCCTGCTTGCTTCATTGTGTTAAATCATTTTACATATCTCCACCTACCACATGCAGCCATGTTCTGTCGGATTTCTTAGGAAGGATCACTCAGTTAATTTCCCTTCCGAAAGCGAGGCCTATTCATGAAGCACATCCAAATAATTGGCCCATGGAACAGATATATTGGAATTTGGAACACAATATTTTCTACTAATTATGATTTCTAGTGAGGTCAACTTACACTTCTGTCTTGCCTTTCATGTCTTGCCTTTCAATGATTTACGCATACTTTTATGAACTGTAGGTTGTTGGACAAAATAAAGGAGGCATGGTGGTCATTGTGGAGGGCCTTCATGGTTTTATACCATTTTCGCAGATTTCAATGGTTGGTGTTGCAACCTGACTTCTGCATTTTCTAATTTTATTGGTGCTACTTAGTCGAACACCTAGTTTGTTCCACTGAACAATCATTTCCAAGAACAACCTTGTTATTTTTAAAGAAAAGTAATGACAAATTTAGCTCTGTTGGTTGAGTAATAGCACAGCATTAGTTGATAAATCAATATCTTTTCCTTGTTCTGCTGATATTGTAGAATTTGTAAATCATATAAACATCAGCCTGTTTTGAGGAAGTTGGGCACTCTTTCTCAATACAGTTTACTTGGACTAGTCAGTTCTAGTACTACTTCTTTTTATCTGATTCTTGGACTTGATGTGCCAACTAGAAATCAACTGCAGAAGACTTCATCGACAAGAAACTGCCACTGAAATTTCTGGAGGTTGATAAAAAACAGTCTAGGCTTGTTCTCAGTAATTGCAAGGCTGTGGCGATCGGCCGAGCTCATATTGGAATAGGATCAGTTGTCACCGGAATCGTTCAGGGCCTAAAACCATATGGCACCTTTATTGACATAGGTGGAATTATTGGCCTTCTTCATGTTAGCCAAATAAGTTATGTCCGTGTTTCCGATGTTGCTACAGTCCTGCAACCTGGTTACAGGCTAAAGGTATCCAAGTTTGACTCTTTTTTGTTCTCTAGTTTGCTCAGCTGTTTTCGAGAGGTTGTAATGGGAGCTTATTACTACTAAAAGGTGATGATTTTGAGTCATGACCTGGAAAGAGGCCGAGTGACTCTTTCTACAAAAATGCTGGAGCCAAAACCTGGTGATATGATTCAGAATCCAAGGCTTGTTTTTGATAAGGTTAATGCTCTGTCCATGGAATTCCCCTTTTCCTTTAATGCCATACTGTTTGTGACAGTTCTGTCCTTATGTTTTTTGTTATAGGCGGGTGAGATGGCTTAGACAATCATGCTGAGGATTACTCAAGCAGAGGCAATGGCCATGTGGACATCAGCATGAGGTACCTTCTTTCTTTTTAAAAAATTATACATCTCTGAGCCTACTGATACCCTGTGCACTTGGATTTCTAGTGGCGAAGAAGAGCTTCCTAAACGTTTTTCCAATCAAAAAGTGCTGATGTTAAAGATGACAATCTTAAACTGTGATTACAGACAAACATTTCCATTTTCTATCAAGTGTTTTTGGCCTTAAAAGTTGACACATCTGTGAAGAAACTTTCTGAATCAGAGATCGAGTGGTAAAGAGGTACTTTATCATCGTAATCATGATCATCTATCCTTTTCCCAACTATTCAGTGGCGAGGCATTTTATGGTATTCCTAATCATAGTTCTGTTTAGAAGCATGGTTTGATAAAAATAACCCCGAATGGTTGTTTGAGGCTTGATAATTACTGCTGTGATTTATTATATTTATCTTCAGTAAGTTTCTGCATCTTGAGTTTCAGCTCCAATTAAATGATTGCTTGAACTCTTCCCACTTTTTATGCAGAGTGCATTCTCATGAATGAGGTGTTTGTAGGCAGATGGCAATATCCCACTGGCAACAGAGGTGTAAAAATGGAGCCAGAAGTTTTTAAACATACTGCTGCTACTCTTTCTTCCAGAGGCCTCTGCAGGGATACTTTTGCTGGAGAGAGAGAATTGTTATCTTCAATTCTTGATTTTGTATTTTTACGCTGGTATTGTTGCAAAGCTGTGAAACATTTTGTGCAATGTTACATAAATGATGATTAGAAATTACTAGACAAAGCAGAGAGTAGGTAGCAATCTAGGCAGCAGTTATAGGTTTTAGAGTAAAATAGAACTCTTTTGGGTTTTCTGTAGTTACAAAGAGAGAGTTCAAATGGGAAAATAATTGAATAAAAAAATGCGAGAATTAATAAACTAGGAACCGCTGTAGTGACCATGATTAGCAATATATCATTATGAATTTTTAGTACATGTGAAGGCATTTTACCAAAACAAGGTTTTGATGATAGTATAAAAGGGGTTAGATTCAAGTTATATTGATGTAGCTCTTGCAAAGTTATATCTTTTGGATGATGAAGAGATGTATTACTTTCATGCTACTTAAATATCAAGAGACTGCTTAAACAATAAGAATTATAGATTTGGTGATTTTTAATTTACGCACCCAGTAATCTATTGTTTTGTGCTTGTTTAAACAGTCCAATTTTTGGCCGTTGCATAAACTGAAGTTTTTCAAAACATATAATTTTTTTATGTTTAAATAATTTAAAAGTATTATGTCTTTGATCATCAATCTGGGACACCAACCGGTCAATTAAAAAAGGATGCAACTTAAGATTACTAGTTGCCTGAACCTATTCCATATGATTAACAATATTGTGGAATTTTCAGCTTGCATTCCCTTGAAGCTTTTCTTATGTCGTACGGCAGCATGCAAGACTGGGAGGTTGGCATCCTGCAGCCCTGCACAGGCTCTACATCAAGAGCGCAATAAGAAGCCATCTTCCGTGGACCTGCTTGTGCTATCTACCCCCCTATTCTTTATCTCCTCTCTGAATTTTTATTTTTCTTCCGCTTCAGCACTGAATTACACTAGTGCAATTTGCACTTGAAAAAAGTTAAATAACCACATCTTCTGTTTTTTTTACCATTCCTTAGTTTTAACCCTTGTATATAAGAGATGTTGACAACTTATCGTGGAGCGAACATGTATCAGGTCGTCGCCAAGGAAACTCCCTCCTATTCTGTGACACCAATCTCTTTTTCTTAGCCAAATTTCAAGTTGGGGTCCCCAAAGCCAATTTAGACACTTCAAAAGACCATTGGCTCCCCGTCCAGCTGAAGACCGACAGCTCTAGCTGGATCAGCATGAGTAGTGTCAGAACAGTTGGCCAACTTGAAACTGGGTCCTGTTTGCCACAGCAAGCCTCTGTTACAAGAATGCAAGATTAGAGCTACAACCATCTAAGGGGCTACTTCACTGACGTAATGCTGTAGCTTTTTCGTTGTGCACTGTGATTGAGACCGGTCCAGTAATTGAGACCGTTGCATGTATGGATCCACCTCATCAGGGGACTGCTCTGGTGGTCTCCAGAAGACAAATGATCCATATGCTGCTACCTGACACTAACAGGATTTCAGACAGACTTGGAAAGAAATAAGAACAGACTTGGAAAAAAATAAGAACCACGTCACGAAAGAAACTTCAAGGTTATAGAGTAATCTTAATCTAATCCGTTTCAAAGTTCTATTAAGCTTGTCTAAATTTGTGAAAAATACACTTATAACAGAAGGTTGCTGTCAGCAGCATTTCCCAGCTTACTAAGAGCCAGCTACCAATCCGCACAGCTAGACTGTAGTTTATGAAACCGTAGGTTATAAAACAGAAGCATGCACCGGTTTGCAAATATGTATTTATGAAAGAAACTTCAAAACTTATTTTAACATGCACAAAATTTGCAGCTACAACCATTTAAGATCCAACCCTTTTATTCCCTCTTTCTTTAATTAGGTAAGAATATGAGCTTAACAGCAGAAGAAATAACTGACAGCATAGTTACACCGAATCTCTACCTTGCTGCAGGTGGATCATATCAGATTAAGGCCTTTTGACCTTTGCTAATTATCCTTGCTGGATTTTTTACCCTTTTTCTGTTTTTGCTTTAGTTGAGTTAGCCCTGGTGCAGTAATCTTTGCATTGCCAACGATAGCAGCCACCAATTCTGGCTCTGTACAAGCTTTCATTAGTTCTCTTTCGCGGTTCGTCACTTCAGGCATATGCATAAACAAATTCATTGCAGTTTTGGCAGCTGAGGCAAAGACATGTAAGTATCAGAAAATCAAATATGCGAAATGGTGAAATAATTCCATACAAGATTAAATTATCAAATTAATTGCAACTGCACACAGACATGAGAGATTTCTCATGCAACAGTAAAAAATTTGTCCGCTAAAACCGTAAGAGAAGGCATGCCTGGATTTGAACATGAGCTACAAGCTCTAAGCATTCCATGAAACAACAGATGTCATATCTACCAAAAGTATCCCCCAAGGTCAACAAAGCAAATTAATGAAGCACATATAAATGCACAATAAGTATCCACTTATTGTTGATGGGTACAAGTTTGAATAAAGATATGAGTCAAATTTGAAATTAATTTTCATTTTCTTCCTTGATGTGCATCATCTACATTTCAATTGCAATTGAATATCAATGTCCATAACCTAGAAAAGGATCAGTATAATCCTACCTAAGCATCTAACCAATACTGTTGAATAGAGAAGCCTAACTCAGTAGTTCTGCACAATCTCCCAGCCTCACAGTATACGAGATGAAGCTGCTGAACTGACACCATCTTGAATCCTCCTCTTCCAAAGGCGTCCATAACAAAATGATCCATTTCAACTTGCAGTTGGTAATTTACATGTATATGTAATTCATGTTGAACTTTGTTTGATGTTCTCAAGGTGACCCTCATCAAAAACACCAGATCCATTTGTAGAGTGGCTAATTTAAGCAGGTGTGGCCATAGGAAGTGATAGATAATATTGAAAGAATATCATCTAGAAGATCAGTAAATTAATTGCAATGACTAAAAATAGGCTTGCTCCTCTACAAACATCGGATTTCATGATCTCGACAACAAGCAACTATAGTGGAGCCATCAGTCTTCGGATAAAATGTTTAATGAAATATAGTTCATCTTTTGAAAGGAAAACAAGAATTTACACCGCATGATAGTGTATATCAACAACAGAAATAACTAGATCACCTATCCCAGAGATTATTGGCTACATGCATTAGGAATATCTTGACAAGGTATGATAGAGGTTAATGATTTTCTGGTGCCCCCAAAACTTATGTTACCCAGAGCATAATCTGAGTTAAACTGAAGAAAAACCATATCAATATGTTCCAACAATAACACAAGGAAAAGAGATATTTTGGCTTAGTTTGGGCTTCTAGCAAGGCATAGATACAAGTGAATCATGCATTATGCTACACTATTAAATTGTCATACAAGTAAATCAATAAATAAATGAAATCAATAAAATTTATGACACTTCTAATGTATAACAACTCTCTGAAAAACTATTGCATATCTGAATAGTTATACACAAACCAAAAAGAATTTACTGCTAATAATAAGATCCTTTCAGAAATGATGAATATTATAGCAGAGGATTAGTAAGACAAATAGCAACTTTATTTCAATGGATTCCTAGTATATAACAAATGATGAGGAAGATACCTTTCCCTTTCCTTGCAGTGCCTGGAGTTATTTTGACACGATATTTGTATGTCTGCAATGCATTATAAGGGCCACAGACAGGTACCGCATACAGTAAGATATCATCTGGAAGTGGATTGCCTGTAAGATAATCTAAATCGTTCAATTTCACCCTCTCTTCTTCCCCTATCTCATGGATGCCATCCTCCTCGATAGAAATCTTATCCATCTCACTAGTAGTTTTATCCAATTCTGCACCCAGATCTTCAAAGATAGCAACATTGGCGTGCTCATTCACTACATCCTGGGATTGATCAGTTTCAGAAATAGTTTCTTGACAATCCCGAGAAAGATGACCTGCCTTCTTGCATTTATAACATATTTTGGAGGAATCATGTTGACCTGATACATCAGAAAAGTAAGTTTTAGAAAATGGCTTCCAATGCTATCCACCAAAAATGAAATGCAACAGAACACCATTAAAAAAAAAAAAGGAAAAGAAATAGAAGTTGAATCTTAACCTGCATTGTTAAAACAGATATGCATAAGCCGATAGGAAGAAAAGATGGCAAAAATAACATGAAATGTGCATCATTCCAGCATACATGCATATAACCTACTGTATATTTATTAATATTTGAAAGACTATACTAATAGAAATGAGTACTAATATAACGATATATATTTATTCAATAGATCCGCCCATACTCATAGTGAAGAATAAATGATAAGAATGATTCGAATAAAATATTTGTCAGGAGACATGCTCCAATTAACATCAATTTTCAGATGGATCATGCACTAACTAAATTTAAAATGCATTTAACCTAGAGACTGGGAATGAAATGTTAATAAAATACCAGTCACTGATCTGGTGAATTTGCCAGCTCCTGCATCTTGATGTTGTGGTTCTTTTTCCTTTTTGGGAGCTTTACCAGCAGACTGAATTTATTAAAAGACAATCAGAACCAGAGGTGGAATAAAAGAAATAGGTGAAAGAAGGCAGCGAAATCAACAGTGTCATTAACAAATCAAAAGAAATTTGATGTCATGTACTCACTGCAAGTAATGCCATACGAATATTCCTTTCTTCTTCATCCTGTTCGGCATACTTTTCCTTAATCTTCTTAAGTTTGCCCCTCTGCCCACGAGTGATCTTTTGCTTAGCTAGCTTCAGATTCTCATTGTTTTTTTCTGACTGAGCACCTGATTGAGCACATTCGTTGTCCTCTTCTTTTTTATGCGAGCTGTTTAAAATATCACTGTCATTCTTTTGGCCTTTCTTGAGTTTACGCCTTTCTGCCTTTGATATGTAAGGCTTCTCTCTTACTGTAGCTTTTTTTCCTTCTGGTTCATGATCCTCCACTGAAGTTGATTTATGAGAATCAAGCCCAACACTTCTACTAGATAGTTTAGCAGGACCAAGGCCAAGAGCCTCATCAATGAGAACATCAAGTTGGGATGAAACAGACAGTTCACTTTTTTCATCAGTATCAGATAAATTTCCATCATGCAAATTTTTCTCCTGGCCTTCGTTCTCTCCAACAAGCTCTTCAGATGGGTTAGCAATATTAGGATTGTGAGGTAAAGCAACAGAAGTGTTATCAATTGCAGAGGTACCATCAGGATCCACCTTAGAATTATCTGTGCTCAATCTTGAAAGATGACCCAATTCCTTACTTGTGTCACCATCATCCAAAATTTCTTCATCAGAATCAGAAACATTCTGCTCTTTATGAGACATTCCTTCCATTTCTTGCAGACCTTCATCTTCACCTCTTACTCTCCTTTCATTCAGATGTGATGCCAAAGAACTCTCATCCAAACGAAATAGAATGCCAAAACCCATAATTAAGGGGTGAGGAGGAAGGAAGTTCTTTTTACCACGAATCATGAAACTACCAACTGTAAGATATTCCCCAGTGGGAGCTGTTTTACTGACTTGATGGGTGTACACCCACCAAGCACTTGTTACAATCTTCGAGTCCCATGCCTGGCTCTGACACACCTGTAAATGACAACATGTTTTAGAAAAATCTAATCCCACATACTCGAAAAGCACAAAGCCAATATGTAGTATATTTTGCTCAGTAAAACTATCTCTAAAAGAAAACATTTCAGACTTTTAGAAAGTATCATCGTACTCACAGTAAAACACCCAGCTTGATTTAATGTCAGTGGTGGTATTGGATTATCCTGTTTGTGATTCTTGATCACTGTACTTGAAGCTCCATGCAAGTCTGCATGCACATACCTGTTTTATACTCAAAATTAGTTATATCAGCAGAAATCATCAGCATGATCCAGCTTTTAGTCTGTGGTACAAGATGTATGAAGAATGATAAGTTATCAGAATTCTGTCCTCTAAGAGTACAACATTTTGATGAAAAAATGAACATGGCTCCATATGACAAAAATAATATTGCAGAAGTGAACATCTGGAAGACATCACTTTCTGTAGAACTCATTCCACAACTGACATTATGAAAGGTCAGCTTGCCATATTATGATACTGCTATATGGCTACAAGACATGCTGCAGAATAGAACATCATGATAATATTCTGATTCTGTGCCAAAGAATGAAAAACATAAACAGAGATTTAGAAAATAATGCAGCAGAAAAAAGAAAGTGATACGTAAAATGTATCCACTCAAATAACTTGCACATAAGCCAACTACAAAATAGTTATAGCATCCAAATAAACTGCTTTGTGCAGACTGATGCCCAGTGTGGAGCTAGTTGTAATAACAAGTTATTTGATGGATCATACTGCAGTTTCCACAACATATAAATGGTACCTCATAAACATGGGAGAAGAATGCAGATAAATTTTACATGAACTACAAACAACAAAGCAACAAAATCTAATAAGGGTAGGTCAAAGTACTTAATGACATACATAAGGTACAATTAGTTAAAAGTTAGGCAAATATGAGAGGGAGAGAACAACAAAGCAGAAAATCAGCCAAACAAATTGGTGGATGAGGAAACATAGGCCAGACTCAGTTATTACTAACAACATAAAGCTTTATGAAGGACATTTGAGGTTTATTACAATATTTCGTAACACAATTGTTGTTTATTGCAACATAATTGCATGACACTTGTGTGTGAGAATGTACATACAATATGCAAGGAATATAGGCATATAATTAAATATTTAAATTAAATGCAATCAAAGTTTCATATGAGCCTTTGTCTCTTCTTGATAAAGAACAAAAACTTATAGCTTTGTATTTGCATTAAAGCACATACATGAATAGACTGTTGCCATGTGTGAGAATTCACAGGGAAATAATGCAAATGGATTACATATTACAGCCTAGATATGGGATTCAGACATCCACCACTGATTATGATGTCTAGAAAATAGAGTGCATGTCCACTTGTCACATAAACATACAATTTGTGCCTATACAAGATTAGCATTAATGAAGAAGTTGACCCTCCAGCCAAAGCATTAGAATATTGTTTTAGGGATAAAATATCAGCCTTCTGCATTTTAAGCTTGAGGCAATTGTTGTCATGGTATCAATAGAAAGAGTAAAGAATGAAGAAGTTAGTTTTTCGTTATTCAATATACAAACAATACCATAGGCACTGGTAAAGCCTCAAAAAGGAAATACTCTGAAAGGAATATGAGAATCACTTGAATAATAACATAATAGGCATACTTGTGAAAGGGTGGGACATTAAAATCAGGGCTTAAAGCTTTTGCTCTTGGGACATGGGATAGTTGCAGTTAGCAAGTTTGATATTTGACTTAGGAAGTAATGCATGCCTGAAAGACTGTTGGAATCCATGTATCGAAAATTGCCTTTTTTCTCCTTATAAAAATGGATTCTTTCCACCTCTAAATGAATTTTGAGGACCACACCACACTGCATGAACTTGAAGTGTATAACCATATAAGGGAGTTCTCCTTACTCAACAACTGACCTTTAAGGTGGATACTCTCTTGGACAGCCAATTTGGCCAAAAATTTAACACCAGTTCATACAGGGTCTATGTTAAGGTAGGCCGGCTCATAAAGCATCTTTTAAGTATGGTGGTAGCTTTAGAGGTGGAAACTGGTCAGTTTGGGTCGGGTATAAGTGAGGTCAAGTTGGGACAATAACATACAAAAGGTTAACCCGTACCTAACCTGAGCTGGCATAGGGTCAAGACCTACCCATAACCATTCTACCGCTCTATATCCAAGACCCAAAATGCCACATTTTTGACCCTTACCTAATCTATTTGACAAGGACAGACTCTAATAGACCCCACCCAACATATCAAATCCAATATTTACGGTTCATAACAGCTCACTTATATAATGATTTAAACAACTAGTTTTAAGAAAAGGTCAATCAGTTAAGCAAATTATCTAATACCACGAATATCAAATTAATCTACTTTAACCCAAATAAAACTCCACCCTCATGTCCCAAGTTGGGTCAAGCTCACACCCAACCCATTCAAAATTCATCAGAAAATTTGACCTGTACCCAGCCCTAACTAAAAAATCCTGACCCAAACCTGATCCATATATGGTTGGGTCGAATTGGGTTTTTGGGCCAGGTCGATTTTTGCCACCCTTGGGTCCCTTGATTTACAAAGTCCAACCCACATCAGTTGGGATAAAAACAGCTGGTTTGTTGGTTGATTGGTACCTTAAGAAGTAAAGATGGGTACAAATTATATCTTCAGTGAGCCTCATGACCAAATGTTTTAGGTGTTAAGTCTCATGGAGAAGGTAGAGATGACTGATATTACAATATGACCTATTGTCAATTATCATGATCTTGGACTTGAAGGTAAATAATAGCTATAGAATGGGTATAAAACAACAGATATAACCTAGCTTTACACAGGGCAGAAGTTCAAAGATCAACTAATGAGGGAGGCAACTGATTTAAATTTGAGAGACTATAATGGTGAAGCCTCTACGAAGGGTAAACTAGATTTCTGGTAAGAGCAGATATAGAAGTTTCATGTACCATTGTCACTACTAAGGCATTCATAATATTGCAATTATTGCCCTTGCTTCCATTAAAAAAAAAAAAATTATATATTGCTTATAAATAGCTGAAGCTATTTTGATTCAGCATGCTGATAGATTTTCATCTAGAGCGTCCAAATTGATCCATAACAATAATAATTTTCTGTAAGATATTATCATAGTGCATATAGCTGCTCATCAAACATGTTTTCACAAGAATTATACTGCACAATATTTCTCAAATGAGAATAGTGCAGTTATAAAAATGATTGCTTGAATCAAGAAATTCTGAGAGGACGATGTTTGAAGATCAAGTTAAACTTCCAAGTTGGTTCACAAAAATATTCACATCACACATCCATGATTCATGATGTTGAGTACTTGCTAACCCATCAGAAGCTCAGTGCTACAGTGATCCACTGAAAGAAAGGTACTCTATTAAAGATTACTTACAGATCTCCTTTAGACATATATCGCTTGACTATCATCTCATTTTGCTGAGCATCACGACCACTGATAACTAAATAATTTTCACTACTGATAAACCAATTGAATTTCTCAAACCAGTGGACTTTACGCATATGAGAGATTGCAGCAACAGTCTTTTCCTGCAAACAAATAACAATATATTGATAAGAGATACTTGTTAAATTGATTTATTTAAAAAAAAACTCTAATTTTTTTAATGAAATATAAGAAAAACTGTTATCTAGTTTAAAATCAGAACCTTGCAGTGTATTTAACAAATTTCTCGCAATTATTGAAGTGTTGGCAGCAGCCAAGGCAAAATAACATGTTTAATACATGCAAACTACTATCATGCAAACAGCTCAGATTTCCATGTTTGTCGTATCAAAGGTAAATACAAGCAAATGTTGCTGTGTTAAACCAAGTCCTCAGAGCAAATGCTTAAAGGTGTAAACCACACTTATTGAATTGCATATTTATTCCAAATTAAAAAGGTTCTATGGATTTCTGAAGCATTTGCCTCAAATGTGGTAATGATGTAAAGACAGACGTATATTTTGATCTCTGTATGTATTTTCCAAGAAACATCATGAAAAATGTTTAACAATAATCTGTAGAAGACCTGAGCAAGTTGGAGACGGGTCTTCTTCTCAGCTGCTTTGAAAGCCTTCTCATGTGCTGTAATGGTCTTCTCTTGTTTACTCTCCTGTTTTTTCTTTTGTTCATACCAGCGGCGAGCATTTGCATGTGCAGAAAGTGCTAGATCAACCTCTACCTGGAAGCAAAGGGTAATTACCATTGATTGTTGCAATTTGAAAAAATAAAACTAAAACAAATTTTTTACCTGCAAAAATGGATAAAATACTGCAGGAGTACTGCAGTAAAGAACTCTGAATTTACAGCAAGACTATGGATATGCTTCAAACTTCAAAGAGACTATGACTCATAAAGCAAAGAGATATAACAACAATCAAGAGAAAGAATCTCAATGAAAATACGTGGCAACATATTCCAAAAATAACAGCATCTACCAAGAAATACAAAGGCCTCTCACAACTTGTTACCGGTTAAGTGAGTGGTTGATTTTTGAAAGAAATGTAGCAAAAGCAGAAGATACAGACGAGCAACTTCACCTGACCATGCAATTCCATATGAATGTAATGATTATGTTCTAACTTTCAACTAGCTAATCTCTTTCATCCAAGAATTGTATTAATAAAAAAATTCCTGAAACTAAATTAAGCTGATATTAACAAGTCCATGATAAACTAAAACCTTCAGCAAAATTGAGGACAAACAATTTTGCTATCCTAAGTACAGGAGCATGATTATATGGAACTTTAAACATAGTGAGAGTTAAGGCTGTTAAAAGGCACTAACAAAAAGAGGGGTGAAAACTAAGACACATAAGGATAATGCTATCAAAAATCTAAATCAATATTGGCGCAAGTTCGAGATTTATTCTTAATCACTGAGACTATTACTGCAGCCCCTTATATTTGGTTTAACTCAAAGCATAGTTACATTTGAGTGACATACTGCTTTATGCTGTATTTAAGCTATGTGGTACATCTCAGTTATGCAAGGAAATTAGCTAACTAGTGACAGTTGACGAGACTATTGAGGTAACTATTAGAATGACCAAGGCTATTCTACTAAGGCAACCATAACTCCCCATGTACTGGCCCGAATTTTATACGAAAAAGAAAATGCTTTAAGCTGTTACTCTAGACCAAATTGTAAATTCAAAAAAATTGGCAGTAAAGTATTCACAATAAAGTGCAATAGGTAACTTCATTCTTACTTGACATTACCTTTCCGAAAAAGGAAACAAATCAACATTTAAAGGCTTTATTTCATCTACACAAGCCTGTAGTTTAGAATCCTATCCAGATTATGTCTTTGCATATATTCAAGGACTATATCCTACTTGAAATGAATAATATTTTTTCCAGAAAATATTAATAATATGCTCAATGTCAAGCATCAAGATGAGCATTTTTTTCATTAGTAATATGAAAGACTATGCTGAAAAGAAGAAAGTAGAGCAAAGCACACCAATTAAGAGAAAACAATGGAAGAAACATTAAAAGAAATAAAGAAAAAAAAATCCCTACATAAGTCATTGAATGGCAAGTGAAGCTAGGAGCTAATTCACACATAAAAATGGGTACTAAAATTTAACATTGAAGGACAAAGTCAACTGAATGTACCGATCAATAAACCACCTCTTGAAAAGATGTCAGACAAAAATATTTTAGAGTAGGGCAGCCATTTGTATGTAATTGTACACATTATATGAATTAATGCATTAACTTTTCCTCTTCATGATCACTTAGACTGTAGAAGGCATGTCTCACACGCTGGTCTTAGAGTCAGAAAAGAATTCACAAGTACTTCAAAGGAATTATGCAATTGGTCAAAGTGTTTACAATGGGAAGGATTTGAAATTTCTAAGTGCTATAAGCAAGGTTAGGCATCACACTATAAGGCTACTGAGGTATACAGTGACAGCATAGAGTTCCTTCTCCATCAAGGTCATGACTTCGCACTGACCTTCAATATTGGCAATCAATCTTGAAAATTACCATCAAAGGTTAAGGTGCGGGTTGCATGTCTTACAAGTGGTCTCTTGACTTCAAAGACGAGACACTATTGTATTCTGGATGCTAATTTGTGGCCAAACCTGCGTATCAACAATGATTCACTAAATTATATCTTTGTTAGGGAGCATAATGATTTACTGGTTTCAGGCGTAAGCGAAGTTCTAATTGTCTAACATGGAATCTATCATATGTATAGCATTAATATCAGAACAAAACATTAAAGTTTTGAAAATAATTATTTTGATAAAATTACTATAATTAATAATTAATTATTTTTGAAAGATTTTGCACGACATATTTTAATTAGTGTCTAACATGATCCAGGGCTCTCATGGACCATAATATCATATGACTAAGGATTTGACAGTGCATTAATTCTCAATAGAGGATATTGGAATGATAGGGAATCGAACTGCAACATATAGCTTGTGTAGGAATAGAAAGACCAATAGATTTCATCCTATAGCTCATTAGGGATCCAGTAATGCGATATGTACACCATATCCTCATGCCAAACCATACTGCTCATATGTGACCATGGTTGACCTGCAGGGGCAAGCCATTGATGAGCAAGGACCTGAGCTTACCCATCCCAATACACATCTAGCACTTACTATCTATATCAAGGTTAATTGAAATGAGGTTCCAGTCAATTATTCTGTCAATAGATAATATTTAGATTGGATTAAGAAAAATCCAGATTTGATTGGAGAATTGAGCATGGATTAGGCAAAGAAACTTGGTCAGGTCAAGAGAGACCAGACTGAGGAATAACATAGGCCAACTTGGATTGGGTCAGTAGTTGGCGGCCAGTCATGTGGGGCCACCTCTCCCTTTCCCTCTTATCTACCATATGATAGGGCACTCCCAACCAGAGCATGATATCATAAGCGAGGAAGGGTCCAAGTAATGGTTGCCCTCTCTTCTCTCTTATATGAGTCTGAATGGGACTCTAAGAGCCCCAAGTAGAAGAAGCATCCCAAGAAACCTTGACACTTTTTCCTTCATATATTCCTAGAAGAGGTCTAGGGGTTAAGAACAAGAGAAAATAGCAAAGGAGGAGGCCAAAGAGACTGATGGGAGGAAAAACAAGAAAGAGGTAGCTAGAGAGAACTTCTCCAAGAAGAGAGAGAGAGAGAGAGAGAGAGAGAGAGAGAGAGAGAGAAGAAGAAGAAGAAGAAGAAGGCTTGATCTAAAGTAATAGAACAAATTCTTCTTACAAAGCATCCCCCTTGCCTATAATTGCTGGAGATCCATGAGTAAGCAAAGTCTTAAAAGATAGAGCACATGGAGTGAAGTGGATGCAGGCAGTAATTCTCAGAAAGTTGTGTGCTTTCGCGGCCCTACTCTCTTCGAAGAGAATAAAGTCAGCTCTATTATCACCATGATGGGAAGGTATAAATATTTTAAACCCATATGCAATAAATCATGAACGAAGGTTCAAATATTCCACTGCAAAACTCTGATGATCATCTGCATGTCAGTCAAAATAAGCACTCAAGATCTCCAATAATACCTCAATGAGGTTCACATATTGTGAAGGCTAAAAATCCAAGTTACTTTTAAGCAACTAGCAACTATAACTGAATTGCACTTTTTAACTAGTTAATCATTTCATAAACAGATGGCCCACTATATCATCTAAATATAAGACACAACAAGAAAAGGGTGAAAGAAAGGAAGAATGAGAAAGAGCCCAGAATATAAGCAACATAAACCCAACACCAAATTAATGTAAATACCTATATTGGCACCATAAACCCAATCATCAGCTCAAAAAACTAACTCTAACCTATGTTATGACAACCAACCCTAAAAATCCTCTAAACAATCATTAAAAGCAACAAACACTGACAACAAACAAAAAGAAAAACGGCATGCCAACCCATCTTGACTTGGTCCCTAACCAATACCGGTTCCAGCACTGGAACTTAAAATCTTGATAGTCACAGTCCTCAACTGCTTCATATTACTGTATGATGTGTAAAATGGTTTAGTTTTATGTAGCAGTAGATTTTAGACTATCATCGAATCAAACTTTATAATCTCACATCATTAAAATTAACTAGTCACTTATATTGTGGGACAAGAAATACTTTTTTCTAGTTTGGAAAAGTAGTACTTCAATGTTTACATAATATTATAATTTTCTAAAATGAAGAATGTTTCATCAGAAGATCTGCTGTTAATGCATTTACTATTTTTCATTTATCATGGCGATGCAAAAATTGGAAAAAAAGTCATCTCAGGAACGATAATCACATAACACAGAACAAAGAAAGTTATCCGCAGATGAATGTATATCTACTCAATCCTGTTATATGCAAGAGTACATATTCAAGAGCAAATGAAAATGCAGGAATGTACAATTCATATGAACACAAAATGTTAGGTGAGTTTAGATATGCATGTGATATATGAAGGACAATGGCATAAAATGCACCAAGGGAAATGAAAACATGGAGCTTAAGTTGCAGCAGCACCTTCTCAACAGGGGAGGTTTTCTCATCTTCATCCATTTCATCAAGGTTGTTACTCAACAATAGGCTGATGCAATTTCTTTCAAGGTGGAGCTTATCTACGAGGCCAGCTATAGGATTTCCTGATTTCCTCTCTTCCTTCACCATGCGTGCAAGATCCACCCAATCCATCCCACTTGCAAGGGCAACACGAACAGCTAAAATAGCTGCATCGACATCTTCCAAGTTGTACTCGATCAACTGTGCCATTTTAGTGCAATGGTCAACTTCCTTCTTCAGTGTATGTACCCGGTTTTCCTACATCATTGCACAACGCACTTTAACATGTAAATATATGTAAATGACAAGCTATTAGCAAAAATGCACTATTTTGTTCATGAAGATTTTTAATGTCCTGATAAGATGATGAAAGAAATGCAGGACAAGAAGGAAAAGCCACAAAAGCAAGTTGTGTGACTGCCTTCTCATTCAATCTTAGCCATTATCAAACCCCCCCCCCCCCCGCCACAAACAAAAAAATAAAAAAGAAAATAAAAGAAAAGAAAAAAAATCACACACACAGAGACAGCCCCTGAAAACAAGAAGAAAAAGAAAAAAGAGAAATAAACAATGAACACAAGTAAAACACATGACAATAATCCATGCAGAGTAGATAGACAACTTCTCAGGCCACGGCATAGATCAGGACAAGAAGCCCCAACAGTCCAAAACACAGCAGCAATGCATTGTTGCACATAAACCACTAGTACATGAATTAAGGTGGCTGATTCATTACTTAGAGCACCAGATTTAGCAAGTGGTCTAAAAATGCCACATGAGTAACCACCCACTCACTGCAGACCACAAGCTTGGTAGATCCGCTAGCTGCTGTTTAAGTCAATTTCATCCAAAAGCAAAGTATTCTAACAAAATATTTTGTGCAGTATCAAGTTAAATCAAAATCCAAAAAAAAAAAAAAGAGAAACATGATGCAGATCCTATAAATTTCTCATAGCTTGTGATCCTCATTTATGAGTTTCATTGTATATATTTATTGGGCATGTGTCCAATACACTTCAAATACTGCAGCATCACCTTTGGCTGTCCTTTTAAGTCATATTCTCTACAAGTTTGACCAAGGCTCTGGTTGGTTGCAGGAAATGCCAGAAAGAAGGCAAAGGAAAGAGGAAAAGGAAAAAGAAAAGGTTTTCTTAAGAAAAAAGGCAAAAGCTTAATCTATTAATTGCTTGGTCAGTCGGTTGGAAATAATAAAATATTTTTCTTGCATTATTCAGAGAACAGAAAATGTAAAAGGAAAAAACAATCCTTCATTGGGTCCTTCCTTATGGCCAATAGAGTAAAATAACAGAAAAAAACCAAACCTCTAATTCATGGTGTCTGTTTTATCAAGTACTGCAGAATAATTTAAGACAAATACATGTAACACAACACATAACCTCACTCTTAAGCACAGCCAAGAAGGATAATTAGAATAAAACAAGACATGTAAAAGGAAAGCAAGAAAATAGGGAGAAATAAGGGCCCAACGGAGAGGAAAAGGGGATACTAACACATGAGAAAAATAGTTTTTTTCATTCTCCAATGCTCTGGAGCAGCAAACAAAATTTTCATTTTTTTCCATCTTTTTCAAAAAGCCTTTTCTTAATATTTTTTCTCATCCAAGCAACCAGAATATGAAGTTTTCTTGGAAAGCAATTTCCAAGCTATTTTATTCCCAAATCTAAAGAGACCCCAACATTAACTTAGCATTAGAACTTCTAGTGACTGGAACGTCCTACCTGAAACCATGCAACAGATAAAATAATTCTTTAGATCTTCCGATCACAGTTTTAATGAACATAAAGTTTAGAGAGGGAAAAAAGATGGAACTAGCTGAGATGAACTAAGCTCCAGGAGATTAGCAACAGTAGATTCTCAGAATACAGAGAAACTTCAATATAACTTTTCTAATAGCATGATTATAATAGTTAAGACGAACAAAGAGGTTAGACAATTCTAGACTATTCCGTGACTATTTTATTCTTACAAAGCAATGAAATTGTAAAATTTATAACAGCATGTGAACAAGTTCATAACTTTTAACTCACTAAGACCAAGAACTCGTGTATAGAAATAGAGCTATTGCAAAAGCTAAATTTCTAAGGATGACATAAAAATAAAGATAATGTCTAATAGGCTCCTAGAAATCAATAATAGCTACATTATCAAGAAGCTTTTGCCAACAAAATTTTAATGTGTTATTATATGAATATGCAATTAATACTAAATAAGTCACTAACTTAAGAAAAGATCAAGTAATTTATATACAGCACATTAATGCCAATGAATGATGATAAATCCCTTTTCTTTATCCAAAAATTTTCTTAACAAAAAAAGCTCACAAAATTACTTTCCAAAACAAAATAGATGAGAACCTGATCCAAGCGAATCTTGCTAAGCTTCTGCATTGCAGATCCCTCTTTTGTCTTTTGCTGCTGTTCAGCCCTTTGACTCTCAATTTTACTGTAAAACTCATCTAGTGCAGCATCAAATGTGTCAAATTTCACACATTCCCTAGATTTGAACTGGTTCAATAGCATGGGACAAAATTCATCATAGACCTGCCAACAAAAATAGAATAAAAAGGTTAGTCTCATTGAAAAAGCCAAATCAAGATATTATGATGTGAATTCTTAGCAGCACAAAACATAAAAATAAACATACATTTAACATAAAGAAATCGATCCGTCCTTTGTTGGAGTAAAAAAATCATGGGGTGAAATCAATATTCTAAGTCTTGATACCAAACCCCATGCCAATACCTTAAATGTATGGGTCCATACAATATGGCCCACCTCCAACACATGGTAGAATCTTGAAGTACCCACAATTCATTTACCACATGTATTTACAGGTGTGTACTAAGCTTCTATACCACAGTGCTATCATGCCAGGTCAATTTGATATGCCCTGTACTAGTTGGTATAATTTGGTACTTTAAAACTTGGGCAAAAATTTGATCACGACAAAGGCATGGCTGCACCACCATCATGAATCTCCATTACATGAGAAAATAAATCATCAGTTATTTAAGAAAGGTAAAAAGCAAAGATATCCAAGTTATTGCATCAGTCAGTTGCACCAGAATGACCATACAAAACACCATGGCATTTTTACCAAGAGCCATATCAATCTTTGGAAAAAATAAGAGACTGAAAGTAGATGCAAGGACAATTCAAACTGGCTGAAGAATGCTGTCTGGAGCACAATATGCCGTAGCAGTGCACACCATCCCATACAGTCTTGATATGTTAAGCCCATGTTAAAAGCGCTGGGCGCACCAAAATGCAAAGGGCTTTTGAAGTATAAGTGCAAGGAACGTAGTGCAGTTGTGCGCCTGAGTAAAGTAGAACGCATTTTTAAAATAAATAAAATAATTTATATAAGCAAAATTTATAACACATAATAGAAAAAAGCTAAAAAAATCATAATGATAATATATTTAGCCTATAAGCTCAATAGAAAGCCTCCCCTTTCTTAGCTGAAATTTCTAGTCCCCTAATGTTTTTTCTCTTCTTTCTCAAATGATAGCATTATTTTTGATGTTCCATCCTTTTGTTCTTAAATTTTTAACACTTTTATAGGGTAAAAAAAAATAATTGTATATAGGATGACACATCATAAAGTCAATATAGTCTAATAAATATAATAGATTTTAAAAAAATATTATAAATATAACTTACGAAGAAAGGTGCGCCTCTTGCATCTCAAATCACATTAAAAGCCTATGTTTTTTTTTTACCTTACGTGTGCCAAGATAAAGGTACCTTGACAAAGTATAAGAAGCGCCTAACATATCATATGCACACCTTGCGCCTTAAGCGCACCTTAGGATATAAGAAGCACTTAACCCTTGGTGCCTTGCACCTTATACCTTAGGTGCACCTTTGATAACACTGGTTAAACCAAGTGTACCAAAGCTCTATACATTACCAAATTTTGATATGTTAAACCAACCCATATATTGGGCATACCAATAGTGTATGGGGTCCGGTACCGAAATAGCAATCCTTGGTCTGGAGACAAGTACAAGTACAGATTTAATGTCAGCAGACAAGAATGCATGACCTCTATTTGTTTGTGTATTTAATTTGGTCTTATATTGATTGCATAGTACACAACAAATTTAATTTGGTTATAGATGGGGAGTTCCATGGATGTGTATTTTGAAGTGTTTACTTAGGAAATCTTATATGCCAGCTGCACTTCATTTTTTTTTTCTAGGTATTGCAGTATCAGAAACTAGCTGTCATGTTTAAATGATTCTAGACCCAAGTACCCAACCATGATCACTTAGACCTGATAGAAGATACATAAATCAATGCTCAAACAGGAGAATACAAAATAGTCGGGGAGGTAGTGGCATAAAATAGCATTTCCAACCACCGAAGGCGCCCAGATATCTAGCGAAGTAACAGCCTCAGATGGTGAAGAATTGTCACAAGCACCAAAAGATCCAACTGGAGTAGAAATAGCAGCAATGGTGGTGTAATGCTATTGATGAACAACTTGATGTCCAACTTGGCACATTATTCCATGGAAACTCCTGATGCTTTATTGTAATGACAAGAGAAGCTAGCCTTAGGGACATGAAGAGGCAAGCAAATGATCAAGGTTCAAGATATTTAAACCCTAAACCAGTGTTCCCCAACCTCTTAGAATGGGTTTCAAGAGCCCCTTAGCTCCCAAGTGTCCGACACTTCAACCTCTAAATATTCCAACACAGGAGCTATTACTTACAATCCTATACATTTGCCTAGTTAATAGCATTTTTAATTATAAAACACTATATGCGAATATTAACATTAAATATAAAAAAGAGAGATGGATGCCATTCGAAAGGTCACAGCACTCTATACTTATAGTTCTTAGCAATATTTAGTTGAGAATTCATTAAACAGTTAAGACCTTCAAGTATATTAGATCTAAGCCTGATATACAAGATAATTCTGACACATTTATCAATTATGGTGAGCATATAAATCTAAACAAAAATGAGAGAACAATATAAGAAATTGTGAGCAGATCTCATTGAATTCTTGAAGTCTGAGTCCATAAAACATAAAACTGTGTACAGATGGTAAATTCTGAGAAAGGCCCTGTGCAGCACTATCAGTAACCTTAGTCTCAATCAGAAATAACAAAAGAGCTAGAGAAGATATTTGCTTGGAGAGAACAAAAGACAATTAACGAGATTGTTAAACTGCCGCCATAAACTTTCTGATCCAAGACTTTATACACGTGTGGAATTCTAAACCTAAAAAGCACTGGCAGCCCTTGTCACATGCCCTCAAATTCATAAAGCAGAGCTATCATGATAGAGCCAGCAATTTATGCTAGAATACTGAGGACAGTGACTGAACTTGGTTGAAGCAAAGAACACAGGCCAATTGTATCACATTATACATCAATGTGGATAAGCACACCTGGCAAAATCAATTTTCATATGTCAAGCCAGCTTGATGATAGAAGAAATTTAAATTGGATAGCTTGAAATAGTTGATTCTCCTTCTATCACTATCATATCATTCCAAACAAGAGAAAGCGCTATATATATTTTGAAGCTACAGGTTACTTGAACTACCAGACATAGAAAAGTAAAAGCAACCAATTAACCTTATCTGAAATAGATTCTTGCAAGGGTACAGTTTCCTTCTTCCTGATGGCCTTATTTTGCATCAAAATGTATCCCTCAGGAACTATTTGACCTGAGATGACATCTGCAAGCCAGTCCTCAAACCTGGTAACAGCTTGCACCAAATTTTGAATTGCAGCCTCATCTATCTTACTATCAGTATCTTTCCCAACTTTCATGTTTGGAGCCAAGCTGGCATCCAATATTATATGTTCAGATAGTGCAGGACCATAGCTCAATGCCTCCCCAAGAATGGTCTTCAAAGTAGTTTTATTTGACTGACTTCCATCGTTACTTTTCTTATTTGATGCAGGCAACTTCTTGCTCTTACCACTAGTAGGTTCTTTGGACTTGTCACAAGCAACACCACTAGCTTCCACAACCTCAGATGATTCATTACCATTAATTAACTCAAAGCTAAGTGCTGCTTTTAACTTCATAAAGTCAGTCCTTTCAAAAACACGACAGGCTTCAATTGGATAACGATGGCGTGACATAATCGCCAGCCCTTTGTCATCATCTCTGCAGTAAATGAGCTTGCATTAGATGCACCAAAAGTGACTTCAAATCAGAAATGTTATTTTTCTCATATAGATTAAAGGTGCCCATATGGTGCATAAATAGCCAATCAACATCAAACAAAATCCATCATGCTCGCATCACAAAAGGATTGACAGCGGCCAGAGGGCCAAACATGGAAACCAGGAAAAAAGGATTAGAAAAGGGAAATAGACAGTTCCAATTTGTGAATCAAATGTTAGCTAATCTAGGAACCATGGCCAGAAAATGAAAATTAACTAAAAGAAGATCCCATCATGCTAATAACCAGGAGTTCTCAGTGATACTGAAAGTCATTAATCTAGATAAAAGTATTTTTTATCCCCTTTTATCTGGACACACATGCACAGAGTTCAAGCAAAGAACTAACACGACAATTTTTATCAGTGTATGTAGTAAGGCTACTGTCATAGTGAAACCACTTTCACATTGAACCATCCCAAAACTCACTTGTAAAAAAGTACTGATCTCTAAACTGAAAAGAATTGATGGTTATATCAGTCAAAACTCACATGGAGGTTAATACAGGAACAGATGAATACAACGAATTAAGGCCTCCTCTGTCTAAATTAATGCATTATAAGCACTATGGCTACCAACTTATAAACAGAAATCAGCATCAAGAAATTCAACTAAGTTTCGTTAAGTTTCAGGCTGCCCCTTGATTTGGTGCAACAATAAAAGTTCGGGCAACTCAAGCAAGGTAGCATCTCTCTCTCTCTCTCTCTCTCTCTCTCTCTCACACACACACACACACACACACACACACACACACACACACATATCAGATGTAAGAGAGAAAATTATCAAGATATCTTAATTACGCTATGTCAAAAGGATTATAAAACCAAAACCTATATAGCACGAAGATGAAATTGGTAATTGAGGATGTTACACCAACCTGTGTGATCGGAGAAGCGTCATGACAGTAAATTCAGAATCTGTAAGAAGAATATTTCCTTGGGCATACAGCTCCAATATAACAAAATGAGCATTACTACCCAATCCGAACTGGAAAAGGATAATCTGTAGATAGAAAATACGAGATGATGATAAATCAGCAAAGGCGATGATCAAAAAGCCTATATAAACCCAAAAAAATTGAATAATACACAGTAATATATTGTAACTCAGAGAGCAAATTTGTTCATCCAGTCCAAAACTAACAAAGAAAGTTAATTGGATAACACCGAATAGAACATAAAGTAATTACACGATCATATCCAAGTTGCCGCACATCTTCGAGTCTTCTTGTGCGGATGTGTTTACGTAATTTAAGAGTGAATCCAGAAGGAGTTGTGTTTTTGTCCCTACAAAGAATGGTAGAAAATCCTGATAATTTCAAAAGAAACTGCAAGACACTTTATTGATGATACAACAGAGCACATAGTCTTGCCTAACGTATTGAGTTGTGTGCAATCTGACACCACTTTCCATCAACAACAAAACCTTCTCACTCTCTCCTGACTCTGTAATGCCACTGCTGTTCATCAGCTTGAAAAGATAAGTCTGCAACCGCAACGTCATTAGCAACAATTTGAGAAAGAAACTAGTATTAGTAACAAAATCAAACAAATAATGATGCATTCCTAAACAGGAAAAGGGTGTGAGTTCTTAACAAAATTATATACTTAGACGATAGCTTAGTTTAACGGAGTTGCAAAATGGGAAAAAATATCACTTATGTCCAAGGCACATTAATAATGCATTAGTCTGAACACCTGAAAGATATACTGGAAGCACTCCTCCAAAATCCAGTTCCACACAGATGAAAAAGAAGTAGCCAATTGTGTTGTATGATGGTTGAGCAGATTGCAGTCGCATAGCAATTGAAGATCTACCAAATAGGATAGTCCCATATTATTCTAAGATATGGAAATGGTATGAAGTTCACAGTAAAATCATGGCCCTAAGTTGCTGACATTAATATCAAAAGTGATGCTTATTTCTGATCGTAGTTTTTTATTAAGAAAATGCATGGATCTAACTATATAAGTATGCTTAACAGCTTTAAACAATTGTAAAGGAAAATCAAAGAATTATACTTTCAAAAGGAAAGTGAAGGAGCATTGCATGAAAGAAGCCACAACACAAAAGCAAAACTTATTCTTGATAAGACTTTTCGCAACTATATGGGACCACTTTTATCAAACAAGACATGATCCACATAATTTGGAAATGTTATTCAACTAGTTCTGCAATTGTCACCAAGTCTTTGAACTGACCCAAATCCTAAAGAAGATAACTTTGGGCCACCTACCATAATATATTAAAGGCTAGTCAACAGGCGATAAAACTATCTCGTTCAAGCTCAATCCATCAAGGAGGCACACCATTCAGATTTCCTAAGGCTCAGAAAAGTCTAAGCAAAGAGCAATTTTATTAGAGGGATTATGTTAACTCAAAGATATAAATAATAAGTGAAAAGGGTTAAAAAAAGACAAAGCTGCCAGAAGGATAAAATTCCCAAATATGTTATGACAAGAAACCAAGTCAAGGACCAGAATACATCTTGAGCACAGCATGTTGGTACATTTGAATCAATTAGGTACTCTAAAATTTGTAGCTTGTATTTTCAGCAATTTTGAATGGGACCCATGAACAACACATAATTAAAATGGGCAATAGACTACTAGGTACTCAAAAGATAATTTGTGCATTCATTTAACATAGAGAGAGGGAATTTATGCATTCATTTAACATAGAGAGAGGACTGGACATAGGGCACTATGAAAGTCTGGTAGATGCAAACAATTATCATGATCTATAATAGAGTAGTCTAATCTAGACTGACTACAATCAATATGTGTTTTCCTATTGAAGATCATATTAGTTGGAAGTCAGTGCTACAATATATTATGACCCTATCTGCCACAAGTTCAATTAGTGGTGAACATGGAAGACCAGTGAATGAAACATCAATTTTGCAAAAGATTAGATGATGAATTAGAAATCTAGCATGCTGTCACTCATGCAACAACCAACGTGCACTAGCTTGATCCGTTGGCACCAAGAAGAAGAAGCGTGTTGTTGCTCATCATCATCATCATCATAATATCATAGGATCATCAACAGAAGTGATCAGGAAAACAAAAATCAGCACCATGTAGAACAATATTATTTGCTTGACAAACCCAAATTCAACATCAAATCTCAAGCTTAGGGGGGATTATATCAAACTTGAATGGCTGATTAAAAGACACTTGAGATGCCAAGTAAGTAGATCACAGGCCCATCTTTAGTACAAGAGGCTCGAAGATGATTACAGGATAAAACAGTGAATGAACCATTTGTACTTCTGAACTTCTAGTGTAAACTATATTCAACGAAGCTATTAGAAAGTCTTGAACCATAGCTTATTTAACCCTTCTAGCAAGTAAAATGGCTGCAATCATCATTTTTATCCTCTTTAAGTTACTCTCTAAAGCTCAGAGCATATTAATTCCCTTTTGCAGGACCGCACAAGAAGCTGAAATGCCCGTGCGCAACAATTTTAACCTCGAGATGTCATCAAGAAAATTCTACAAGTCTTCCCCTCCAACTCTAGCTAATATTTTGCTTCTTGATTAGGTATAATATTTTTTTCAAATTATACCAATATGCAGCCAGATTCACAGCTTTGGTCTAAAAACTTCAAGAACCAAATCAAGAATTTGCCAAGAAGGGGTTTTGGTCTTGTGCGATGAAAGAAGAGAAACATATAGAAATTAGAGTCTGGTGGGGGTTAGGGTTTTGAGTTGTTACCTTGGGGGAGATGTCGTACACGTTGGCGCAGCGCATGCCGATGAGCCGCCGGAGGCATTTCACCTCGGCGGCGACGTCGGCGGTGTTCATCCGAACCTTCACCATCTTCGGTCCTCCTCCTCCTCCTCTCTCTCTCCGTCTCCTTCCCTCGCGGCTACGGTTTTCTTCTCTAACAAGCAATCAGGGATCGTAGTATTTCTCCTACGGGATTTATAGTGGCTTTGGATTGGGATGGAATCAAAGCAGGCGTTCGGGAACCCGACCGTCGAAAGAAGCGAAACCCAAGAGACTGAGGTAGCCTTTTATACGGGATAGCGCATCGTTGTCATATGCCAAACGAGCCGGGCTGCCAGCTAAGCCCTTTTATTTAATATTTTTTATATCAAAAATTTTATTTATTTTATAAATTAATTTTATAAAAAATTAAATAAATTAAATTAAAGCTAATATATCTATTTTTATTCGGAAACAAAGGTGGCTTGCCATCATGATCATATCATACATACCACCGTTATGTTTCTTGATCAAGCTTCCATCTTAGCCTAAAGTAGTCCAGGCTTGAGTCGCTAGGTTCAACGAGCTGAGCTACCAAATAATTATTTATTTATTATTTTTAATTTAAAAATTAATTTTAAATAAAAATAAATTAAAATAAAAAAAAATTTATTTAAATTTATTGTTGGTGCAAGCCATCATAATCACTTCACTCATTTATCCTTCCATGTCATCTTTGTCATATTGTACTTCAATATGCTCCGCCTTTGATGAGATATTCGGTTTTTTACGTTGAAAACAGATTTCGATACAACTATAAACATCGAAGGGATTAATAAATTACAAATTATAGCGGTAAGCACAATTTTGCCATCAAGCCACAATATCAAAATTATTTAATTCTTTTTAAGTTGAAAATTTTTTAAATTATTGCTTAAATATAAAGATAATTCATTAAAAGATAAAGTTGTGCATTAGTTCTTTTTCTTAATAAGAATATATTCCATATTTTACCTACCCTACTACCCCTACTACTGCTACCTAGGGCCAATACTAAAGTAGAGATTACCTTTTATTATATTTTTGATCATATAATAAAAATATTTAATTTAATAAATTAATAATTTTATCTTTAATTTTATCAATATCATGCATTATATTATTATAAATTTTTCTAACATTGTAAATATACTATCTAATTTAAATTTAGGACCCATAACTAAAGCTAAACAATAAAAATATAAAAATTCTTGCCAATATTTATTAAATTTTAATTTCATTGGCATAATTATATTTTCAAAACCTTCTGCATTGCTATCAATCGGCAATATTTAAAGATCTGTCACACAACTAGGAGGAAGATGGGTTTATAAGTACTAAATAAAATATTAATATCATCATAACAATATTTTAAAAAATATATAATAATATTATATAATTTCCAAGTGATAAACTAATATTGGTTCACTAGAGAAGTAATCATTATAAAAACTAGCAATAATATCTTGATATTCAAGACATAATTATAACATTCAATATACAGAATTTGACCTATGTTTTACATTTAATAAAAATTATTTAAATTATTTACCATAAGCAGTAAGTAATTTTTTAAAATTTTAGTTTCTAGCTCTTGAGGATGCTATATATTTAATAGCATCTCTAACTTTACTTACATGTAGCTTAATAATAGATAAACTATTTTATATAATTAAATCTAAGATATGGCCAGCACATCTTACATGAAATAAATTTTCATCTAAAATAAGATGTAAGTACTATTTAAGTAAATCAATAGCAATATTTGTTGAATCTTAGGATTCAATAATATATATTTTAATGATAATAAGATATTGATTAAGTTACTAATAGTATCTTGAGTTGTAATGGTTTAGATAAGTTCGCACGTTCAAAGAAAATTAAATTAATGGAAACTTCATTTAGAACGCATTTGGTCTGACAAATCATCCAACATGCCGAGGTTTGAAGGAAAAATGTTCAATTGTAAATTTTATTTTCCAACCATATGTAAAACTTAGTAGGATATTAAATGCACAATGCTAAACTTTAAAAATAGTTTAGATTAAGTTTAGATCATAATTAAAGTAAAATTATCATAACAATCTAAAACCGAACATTTGCGGTCGACTAGACTTGGTCAACCAGACTTGGCACAACCAGTAAAATCCCAAAATGATCATTCTCTGCCTTGGGCCTGGCAGTTGACCAATATAAGCTAGGGTAGTCGACCAATCCTAGCCTAAGCGGTTGACTGTTAGCTTCTTACAGCTCAACGGTCATATTTTGGAGCTGTCTAAAAGCCTCAATAATTATATTTTTTAATGCCTATATCATGGAAAGTCAGTTGCTGGCTTAAGAATGAGTCTTTGAGTATAAAATCATTCAAAAATGTTAATTAGACTCTCTTTGAGCCTTTAATACATTTAGTCTTCTAACCCAAGTTAAAAGGTTTATTGGCAAATCTCTATCTTTTGAATGTTGTAGTGAGTGTTCTCTTCAAGAGAAAAGCTTTCAAAATTCTTGACCTGTAATGATTACTCCTTAGCTAAGAGAAAAGGAGAAATTATAGAGGAATTTGGTTTTCACTTGAAAAGAAGATCGAATAGTGGAATACCCAAGTAGGAAACTTAGGGAATTGATGTAGGCAATGAGTATCAAACCACTATAAAAATTCTCTTGCCTTATTTACTTTCTTTCTATTTACATGTTCTTATCTTGCATTGATTTAAATTCATTATTGTTTAAATTATGATTAAATTTTTAAAAACCAGTTCATCCCCCCCGTTACCAATATTATATTTAGCGGTATTATCTAAACTAATTAAAAAAAATTATTTTGCATGCGATATTCACATAATGTATACATGATTGAACTAGAGATGTCAATAAGATGGTATAGATATTCAAATAATTTAAAACTAATAATTTATTTTGTATAATCCAATTAGAATTAATAAAATATGCAGTAATACAAACATAAATCAAAATTGCTAGTCTAAATATTAAAGGTAAATGCTATTCTACCATCAAATTTAAAAAATACAAAATAAAATTTTGTTTATATTTAGAAAATTTTTAAAAGAATCAATATTAGTAATATTTCAAGGATTTTTTTATATATAAGATTTAAGGTATTTTTATTTTTTAAAATATGGATTTTCAACAAAAGAAAAAGGTGTTTCGGTATCTACAATTAATTTTGATAATTCTTTTCTATTGATCTCCTGCAAATAAGAAAATTTTAATAATTCACTTCTTACACTAAATTTAGTTGGAGCTTGGGTAAAATCATTAACATTTTCATCCATCTTTTAATGCCGAGCCAAGTAACCAGTTCCTTCTAAGGTGTTATAGTTGTGGTCTTTCTTATAAATTTTACATACAATTTGAATCTCCTTGCTGATGATCTCTTCAATAGTGAAGATCTGCTAGACTCTAAAAGTCTTGGATCTAGCCTTGGACATGACGCTTGAAGTGGCACTGATGGCACTTTTGGGGATGAGTACACTGGCTTCGATTAGTAATTATGGTGTGCCAAGACTAGTCACATAATATGGAAACTTCTTCATGTCAGTGTTAAGCTCAAATATTTCATGAGGTGAGCAAGAATTACCGATACCAGGCATTATAAAGATTACAGATATTAGAAAAGATTGTAAAGAAATTAAGAAAGCTTGCGAGTGAGGATTAGGATAGCTTGTAAAGAAATTAAAAGAGCTTAAGAGGATTAGAAAGGCTTAAAAGAGCTTAAGAATTTAGCATAGGCTAAGGAAGAGGGGTTGGGAGGTATTTATAAAGATTGAAGAGCTTCTAAATGTCCTAAATAACCTTAAAAACTAGCTGTTTATTACTATTAAGAGGGACAAATAGGTTTTTTTGAGCAATAAATGAGAATACCTTTGAAAACTAGCCTTTTTATTGTTAAAAAGGCAAAAGAGCTATTTTCTTGAGTAATGAACCAAAAATATCCTCCAAACTAGCTTTTTTGGTTGTTAGGGGTCATTTCAGTAATTGAACAAGCAGCTTGTGCTACAGACAAGCCATGTAAGCCAGGCAGGTTGATCTATCATGCCCGGGCTATGCTAGCTCGGACTATGCTAGTCTAAGTCGCCATGGGTCATCGTGCCGTCACAACCAGGAGTCGTCCATTCCATTTGGCACATCCAACCACAATAGGAGTTTTCTTTTTTTTTTTCATTTTTATATATTAATGCTAAAATCTTTCATATTAATCTCTATTTTTAATAATTATTTTTAAATCTTATGATTTATTGTCTATTCATTTTTGAAATTAAATTAATTAGATGATAATAGAATTTCTTTTTATATTTTTAATAGTATTAAATTCATATCTATAGGATATTATTTTTCCTAGTTCTCACACATTAACGGCCCTTTAGCTTATTTTTCTTCATCATTAATCTCTTATTAGTCAAATCATAAGCGAGAAGAGAAGTCCTAAATCTTATTCATTGTTAAATTCATAGTAAGGTTCAACAAACCAAAACTAGCAAAATGACGAGGCCATATAAAAGAAAATTTTTAAGATTTTTTTTTTTACTATATGAAAAGATAGAATTAATATTCAAATATAAAAGTTTAAGGAATTAATTAGTATAAAACTTCTTTTCATATGTCAATGCCACAAGAATGGAAACTCCATTGCACACCATTTATATGAGTAGATAATTTAGCATCTCTAACAAACTAGCAGATAATTTGATTGCTTCTTCTATGAAGTAACTTGGGATACTCTCCACCATTGGTTAGATTAAAAAGTAGAAGCTATTCATGAATGGCGCCATGGTTGTGTTTAAGTGGGCTCCATCATGTTGGCATGGATATCATGTTATATGAGATGCACTCTATTATAGTCATCGTATTGTACATAATAATCAGAAAATCTTAAAATTAAAAAAACCTAACATCCCCAGGAATCCTAACAAAATTTTGAAATTTTCTAACTTGTGAAATGCCTCAATTTCATTACTTTTTTACATCACCTTCTTCTCTTTAAAAAATTCATAGATTGCCATTGATAGAGTTGATTCAGGCATCAGAACAAGGTCTTTAACCTTAGAACTCTAATTTCTATGTATTGCAATAGCTATGAATTATAATGTATATATTGAGATCTTTGCACCTTACTGACTCAATTATCCATCACATATTGCACCCATCTTTTTTTCTTAAATTTTATACTTGATGAGATTTATCAAGAGAGGGAAGAGACCTCAGACTCTCAGCTCCCATTAAACAAGAGAAGACAAAGAGAATGGATCAAAGTCTTAAAGTACTTTGCCGAAAGATCTTGCTAACAAGCTAAAGAGATACCAATAAATAGAACCCTTTCTTCTCAAAAAGGATTGAAGCGAGACGATTCATTCTTTAGAAATACTCCTTAAGATCTTTGGAATTCATTCAAAGAATCAAGGGTTTCGCATTAGAGGTGCGGTCGCTTGTTCTCTTCTTGATTTGGTATATGAAGGTTTGGATTGGAGATATTCCTATTCAATTGCATTTCAAATTTATTAGAATATTGCAAGACTTGCTTAGATTATTCCTCAAATTGTTGATTCCTGAATCTAGATGAGTTATCTTTTCATGAATTAGATTTGTTTTGTATTTAGTTTGATTCTTTCATGGCTAAATGTGATCGAATTGTGGCTTTAACTTTAAATTTGACAATGATGACATAAACTCGCGCTTTTTTTTTAAGAAAAAAGGTTGGATTCAAGCACCATAATATACTAATTCATCTTGCTTGTTTCTTGGTTGACCCCTTTTGTCTCCATCTCCTTTTATTTTATTTTATTTTTTATGGGATGCATGTGCTAATTTAATTAATTGTTCAGAATGCAAAGGAGAACTTTTTGAATCCGAGCACAAGCTTCTTCCATGTGCTCTTCAAGGTATTCATTTAAGTCTATCATCATTTTTGGTGGGTTACAATTGTATCTTTTAATTGATTGCTTTTGATATTGACTGGCTGCAGCATTTGTGATTATTTTTGTGGCTACTTCCTCAGGTGAACAAGGGCTCATGGCTGTTTTGGACACTTTATCTCACTGAATGTACTTTCAAAGAAGTAGGATCATATGGCAATCATATTTTCCTGCATGGTTGTATTTTAAAATTCATCATACTTTGGGGGTAAAAAATGGTTATGGTTTATGCTCATTATTTTCTGGTGGGTATCTACTTACCATAGCCAAAAACTAGTTATCCACTTACTATGGCTAAAATAAATTATCTTATCACTCATAAAACACATAAGCTGTTAGAAAGTTAGATATTAATAATATGTACATGTTTGGATGGGCAGTTGACAATGATCTGTTTGCAAATGACATCCCTTCCTTTATTTCCTCCTACCTTTTAGAAAGCTTGGCAATTAGCATAGATGTTGGTAGGCCATTGCTTCACAAAAGAATAGCAAAGGAATAATCTAACAAAGATTGGAGATGAAGAAAGAAGAAGCTATTCGATGTCACAAATGATAGTCACGAACTGAATAATCATTATTTTTATATAGTCCTAAGGAGAAATCTATGCAGATAACAATGAATTGTCTGCATATTTTGTAGGTCAACCACTTGTGTATTGCATTCATTCTTGCAGTAAATGTAGGAGGAAAGTGATGCAACCTATGGTTTGAAATGGTCTGTTTCGAATTAAGATATATGTGAATTTATGTTCTTCAACAAAGATTTATTGAGAACTATTTGCATCTGATAAGAACTCCACAAACTACTCATGACTATTTGATCTCCAATAGCATAGACCTCCTTGAGCATTTGTAAACCTTAACAACATGTGGACTGATAAAGAATTTTTTAGGCTATCACAAGCCTCACAAAGAAGCTCATAAGTCAATCCTTACTAAAATATCAAATATAATTTATGCACATTAATGTTATCTTTGGTTTGCAGAATGAGTGGTTGAATGATAAAGGAATTTTACCTTTGGCTCTATTGTAGATTTGGTTACGCAACAAGGAATTTAATAACCTTTCCTTTTGAATTCCTAAACTCTTAAAGAGGGATGCCATAATTCCATTCTAAATAGGAGGAATGGTCATTCCCATTCAAATAGATATGAATGGTGTTCTTGTTATGACTAAAGAGTAGCATTTATTGTATAGCACAAAAATGAATGACCTGCTTAAGATTTGGAACTAGCATACTATTAAATTTTTTAATATTTCTTAGTCAAGGATATCTTAAAAGGTTAATATAAAATTAATTCCATTCTAGAATATAATTAAGTTAATCAAATGCTAGAATGCAATCATTCCTTCTCCACACATTTTTTCATGTCATGATTAGATTATGGAATAGAATGTCAGTTTGATGCTTATTTTCCAATTCCTATTCCTATTCCAATTCTTTTCTTATTGCTTCAAACAAATTGTAAGAATATGATGAGATGAATTATGGATCGCATGTTTAAATTTGTCATGCTTAGGTCCTTAAGTCAACAACCATCAAAATCAACCTTTTAATATATTTATTGTTTATTTTTTATCACTTTCCACCTAACAACTGCGAGTTAACTTTCACATGCCTAAACTTATCTTCTATTCCTCTATCCAGTACCAAAGTTATTTATCTCATCACACATGGTCATCCTCCTCCTCTCTTAAGTCCAATCACAAAATAAAGCTCATCTTCCTGATGATTTGAGATCAATCCACTAGTAACATATGATTGGTTTGCAAATTTTACACTTACCTTTTTTTTTTAATAAAATAGTTCTCTCTATTTCATGTAAAGAAATATAAAGGACATAATGGGCCTCTTGGCACGATCATGCATATAGCCCTGGAATAAAAACATAAAGCATGGAACGAGATTTCTCTTTTTTAATAAATCAATGTGATAACATATAATATGTGCATTATATAAGAGAAATATACCTACTAAGAGGCATTAAGTAACTTCTTTAATCCATATGTTGATCTAAGGCTATGCTCCAAATCATGTGCTGAACTAAATGTCTCCAATATTCTCTCAAATAAAGCATTAGAGAAGTAAAAAGACCTAATCTTGTGCTCTCTCTCTCTCTCTGTGTGTGTGTGTGTGTATGACATATATATGTGAGGCTTGGATGCCTTATCTAAGGTGTCACCCCTCCTATTTATAGAGGAGGGAGGTGCCTTGTTTTGGAGTCCTAGTGGAACTTGGCCACATGAGGAGATAAGAATGGGGTGTTGGCACTCCAATCCTTGCCACCCCCCTCTCATGAACTCCTCGTTAGGGAGCCAAGGGCATCGACCCTGGGGCCACTCTCTCTTCCTTCATGCATGCCCTACCTAATGCTCCATACCACCTACCCTAGTTGGCCTCTCTCATATAGACCAAATCTAAGTAACTTTGAATTGATTCAAATCATTTCTTACTTGACTGACCTAATCCAATCCCAGTGATAGAACCATTTCTCTAGCCCAATATTTTCTCTAATTTAATTTGGAACTTTCTTGATCCAATGTATAAGAGAATATTCAACTAGAATCTTACTTAATTGATTTAGAAATAGATAACACATACTAGAGGCGTTATTAAGATTACTCAGCTCAGCTTAGGTTCTCACTCATCGAAAAGAAAAGAAAAAGAGACCTTCCCTTCGAGTCCACTTAATCACACTTTTAACTACAGAGTCCATGAAAATATAGAGCTTATAATATATTACTAAATCTCTTCATAAGTAAGATGGAACTAATTGATCTTTCTATTCTTGGACAAGCCATGTCTTGTAATTCTATTCCCCATCATTCTACTGTCCTCGCATAAACAGTAAGCAAGGAACTATCAAACCTTTAATTATAGACCCGTTAGAATCCTTGATCATGTCAAAGATCCTTCTATGAAAATTATTTGCATATCTTGCTATTAAAAATGATAAATTATTATTTATAATATTTTTTAAAATAATTATTTTAAATATTTATTAAGTTAATGCATGACTAGACATAATATGTTTATGCCATCATGATGGTTTCTATGTCAAATAGCCTTACTCATAATTGAATCTAGTAAATTATCATGCTCTCTATCAAAGATATAGTGCAAGATATCGTCGTCAATGCACAAATTTGACCTTAAAATTTGCTTCCAAAATACAATAATGCATCATGTCCTTTGAGGAAAGAGACCATTTGATGGTTCATATCTATATCTTTAACAATGTTCTATTGAGATGGATTGCCAATTCACTGTTCAATATGGTGGTAGAGTAGGGTTAATATGGAATCTAAACTCAGTGAAGGTCATTGCTTACCTTAACAACCTTGTAAGTGAGATTCTTAACCGTATCCACAACTGTTAACAAAATTCAATTACTTAGAAATATTCAATCCTTTCCGTGGATCTTTTCGACTTGGATAAACTATGGAAGTACTCAACGACTCTTTTTCAGATTTATGATCAATGTGTGACATGTACGTTATACTATATCTGATTATGTAGATAAGAGATTTTTCTTGAATATTAAACATGCAGATGGCTTTTAAGACATGTCCCAATGCCAACAACATCAACTGTAATAAGCCTAGATCTTTCTATATCTAAATCATATCAGCCGTAAGGAAACATAAGCCACTCCACAAAAGCTTAGAAGAGGTATGGAGTAGAAACACCCCAATTATCTAATACAAATAAGGGAAATGACAAAATGAGCTAGGAAAATAATATAATGCACCAAGTTGCTGCTTTCAATGGGAAAAAAAAAAAGAAGAAGAAGAAGATATTTTTAACAGAATGTATCACCTAGTTTGATCATTAAAACAACGCATGGTTGTTTTTTTGGCCCAAGCCAATTCCTGTCAACCAAAACCTAACTTTAGACGAACCCAAAATGGTTTACTTTTTGTTGGTTAGGTTAAGTTCATAAATGGAGTGTGAAATTACTAAAGACAACTACACATGGATTGGTAGGTCTTTATAAGTACCAAGGGTTCAAACCGTGGAAAGCCCAAGACAAAAAAACACCTCAAAACCTTGGCTATTTAAATGCTCTTACATATGCCAGACTCTGACCCTTTTTTTTTTTAAAAAAAAATTTTTAATTCACTTATTCAATTTTTTGGTTTTGAGCACCACCACTGTTTAGAAGGGATATTTTCCTCATTTTTCGTCAAGTTGCATTCTAAAGTGTCAAGGGGCTAAATATCAATCCAAAATGGATGTTCCAGGTGTTCTCTCTTTCATTCCAATCCAACCAGTCATTCTTCACCGCTTTCTAACTAGACTCCTCATTCTTCAGTACATACCTCCAAAAGCTTCAGAATTTCCACCCCATTAACCTGCGAAGACCAAATTGGAAAGACCTTATACTATTTTCTACCTGATATCTATGTCTTGTTAGCTTGGCATGCCTTTTTCTCATCTTAGTTTTGTTATTTACTCTTTATTACCTGTAATCCATCTTTATGCGGTGCACCACCACTCGAGCATCACAACAGTATTAAAAAGATGTTCATTGTGTATGGACATGGTGATTGTAACTCTGTTATGAACTCGATACATATATTAATGAGGGGGTATACCTTTCATGATGCAGGAATTTTCTGGGAGATTATTTCTCTCATCGGATTTCAAGCCGATTATTTACTAGTAATTGGAGTATGCTTGAGCCTCAGCATAGCAAATATTGTTGGCTTTACCAAACGCCACAAGGGCATAAATCATTTTTATCACATCCTGTTCTGAGCTTGACGCATGTTTTGATGCATTCAATATATCATGTTTGATGCATTTAGTGATT
The DNA here is from genome assembly GCA_017589505.3 of Metroxylon sagu. Taxonomy (NCBI): domain Eukaryota; kingdom Viridiplantae; phylum Streptophyta; class Magnoliopsida; order Arecales; family Arecaceae; genus Metroxylon; species Metroxylon sagu. The sequence goes on along the minus strand of JACVBY030000497.1, from coordinate 931,597 downwards.
GCATTCTATTTCAGAATGTTTATGCATCTGTTTTAAGTATTTATGAGAGAGCAGCAAGTTGTTGCTTTTTAGCAAAACACAACATAATTTTCTTCACTACGTTAATCCACCATATGCAAGCAATTGTAAAACAGCATTTAATATCACACATTTCTTCTTGCACACAGTGATACTAGTTCTGAGCATATAACTAAATGATAAGTTGCCACTAAATCAGTGCGAAAGCAAGGTTATCTTCTTGGCTGTACTGCCTTTGTTCCATGATAAGATAAAATGTCAAACGTATATTAGGGGTTCAGGTGTTTACTTACTGTTTGACATTGATTAATTATGGATTAAAATTATCAGAAAGATGAGTCGTGGAAAAAGATTAAAAAAAAAAAAAGGGATGGAGAAAACGGAGGGACTAATTTATTATACCCCCTATGAAATATAGTTATAACCAGGTGAGGTTGCATTTTGAAATGTGCCATTATTTTTTACATAAAACATTATTGTTGCAGTTTTACAAAATGTATCCAAGGAGACATCTGACATTTCAAGCTCTATTCCTAAATATTATAATTCATATAACCCAAAAATATGTACACCTGCGTAATAAATTATACCAATATTTACAGGTTCTTCACATCTCTAGCTTGTCTCTTCAAGTTGGGGAGCCCTGCCACAACTAACCTGTTGGCCACATAATCTGACCATGAAGAATCCAATGGAATGAGAAAATGGCAATGTTGGACCGGACCCATGGAGCCGCCACCACCACAACCATGACATGCATCTTTAATCCAAGCAGCCATCAACTCAAGTCAAAACCAGCATCAGCGCTTATCGCATACATCAATTTGGTCTGCATTTGTTCTTTACTGTACCACCATCAATGCCCATGCCATCAGGAGAGATGAGGGAAAAAGAAAAACATCATCGTTAGCAGAATGGATGCATACTAAATACGTTAGCAGGATGCCAATATTTTCCACACAAGCTTTTAAGAATATATAGGATGGAAAAATCTTTCAAGGTAACACTAACTGGCTCATTACCGAACACCAGACCCCCTTGCCACAAGTTCTTTACTGTACCCCCTTGCCACAGCCTGCCTGGTGGTTAAGCTTATTTTTCCTTGCTCAGCCAATGAAAGATTGAGAGAGCATAATCACCACCTCCCAAGTCATTTTCATGCCAGGATTATGTTTCCTGCATGGAACAGCCCTCAACAGCCCATGCACAAGACCGACCTAGGCTGAGTCCTGGTTTTTCCTTTATCCCCAAATTTTTCTATTTAAGCCAAGGAAAATGAATTTTCTAAAAAATAAATAAACTTATAAGATATTTTGCAGCATTCCTTGGTTATTGCATTTCTAAAATGAGTAATATAAGTTGTTATTAAATGAAAGAAAGTAATAAAGAAAGACTTAAAATCTTTGTATCTTAGGACTCAGAACAGAGAACAGAATGGAGATAAGAATTCATATGGCCGACCCCAACTGGTTTGGGATTAAAGCTTTATTATTGTTGTTGTTATTAATAATATAAGTTGCTACATTACTGCAATTTGTTTTCTCAAGTTTGGTCTTGACTTTTGCAACAACAATATTAGGAAACCATTGCAACTGGAAAGGGAGGTTTGAAATGGCAGTGAATAAGTTCATTTGCATGATACTGTTTATTCAGGTATCTTAGAATAAAAAAAAGTGACTACAAACTTGGAATAGGACAAGGAAAATATCAGAGAGATAACATGTTTGAAATGAGAATAGTATCTTCAAGTCTTGGATGGTGGTTGGTAAAGTAGGATTTCACATCAATAAGATGTTCATCTAGAGCAGGCTAGCTCTCAGAATGTAAAGACAAAAATAGTTTGTGGAGTATAAATTTTACAGAAAATTCCTACGACTTATATGAAGAGTGGCTTTATTATAATTATCTCAAATACATAGAAATGTCACACCAGCTCTAGCTTATGAAACATTGCTGAATACCAATACTATTGTGTAAGCTGATTATGTTAACCAAGTCAATTCAAGTTACTCGGATGTAAGAAGCTAAACGTCATTTGAAGAGTCATCTTTTTTTAATTAAGACAATTTACTTACCTTTTATATGGAGGGAGCTTGAGCAGATTCATGCAAGTGGCTGATGTTGGTAGACGGTCAAGATCCTCTTCAGAAACCATCAAAGGAGCAGCCCTACATTTAAGAAACGCCCAATCGAGATCAAAAGTCAGTATTAATATGTGCATTGGGGGGGGGGGGGAGGGGTGGAGAGGGGAAAGTGGGAGGGATGACAAACCTCTGTATGCAGAACTGTGGTTCAAGATACTTGAATCCGAGAAGTGGTCCACGAGAACATCCAGTTACAAACCTGCAAGGTTGTTCAACAAAAAAAAGTTTAACTTATCCAAGTTTATAATGATCTGCCAGCAATCATGGCAAGCAAGCTGAAGCTGAGCTTATATATAATAACTTGAAGGTTAATCATAGCATGTAAAGTTCAGCCTATAATCAGCAAAAAGCAGCAGTTCTAATTTTCTTGAGGGACACGATTCCCAGATTGTCTTATTAAAAGGCTGGTAACTGGCTCATAGCATTATATATCTTGGAGAATGTGACAAAACAACTATATGGGTCTTTAAGTTAGAGACAAATTAATATCATAATTATTAAACCCAGACCAAAGACTAACCAGCAAAGGAGCCATACCACCAGTTCACTGGTCCAACCACCAGGTCAATTGGTTAGACAACGTTTGCACTTATATTAAAAAGTTCAAAATATACAAAAATTAGATACAATGCAAGAAAACTATGCATAACTATTAATAATTTATCTACTTTAAATATTACTCCCTATATCACATGGATCTACAGTCTAAACTACTTTTTAATTGCAACAAAAGTGTAGGAAATTATATATAATGTAGGAAAATATGTGGAAACATATTGATTTTTTTACTATTTAGAGAATAAAATTCTAAGAATATCTGAGAAATAAAATGAAGTATATTTGTTTTTTAGTTTTTACCAAATGCAAAGGAATTGATTATTTTTTTATAAAAAAGAATTGACTACTAAAACAATACAACCAATTTATAGCTTCATCAAACTATATATATGGCAACTATTCCTTGCATTCAAATGTGGGTTAGAGTATTGAACGGATACACACATATACACACACATATATATAGTTGGACTTGGCTACATTCAAATGTAGTCAAGCTCAAATCCGATCACTCTTCTGACCATTGGATCTACATGGATCACGGATCCTAAAGGTGAAAAAGGTGAAAAAAGTAAAGTAGCTTCGGGAGCCGTGTGCATTCAAGGGTGGAAAGAACGATCACATTCGAGACTTTACTATATTTGAATGTAGCCAAGTCTATCTCTCTTTCTCTCTCTCTCTATACATACATACATACATATATATAAAGAGAGAGAGAGAAAGGGGGGTTGGGGGAGGGCAGAAAGGGGGAGAGGGCATGCTTGACTTGGCTACACTCAGCTGGATCTCCACTCAAATCTGATCAAATCAAGATGACAAATGGCGGTCCAAAATTAATAATATAGGCTGTGATCTGCTACCTTTAAAATGCTTATACACCAAAAATCATATGATTTTAAGATCCATAGACCATGATGGATCAAGTGATCAAAAAATTAAATAATTTAGATAACACAAAACTATACATGTTCTTTTTGACCCCTTGATGCATGGGCTAGGGGGTTTGGATAACTTAGATAACTTAAAATAATACATGTTTTTCTTGACCCCTTGATGCATAGGCTAAGAGAAGGGGTGCATAATAATACAAGTATAATAAATAATCACCATATTACAATATCAAACATTTATTATAAATAATCACCATATTACAGCATCAAATGTTTTCTCAGTGGCCGAGTGGCTTTTAAGTGTATAAGAGATAAGGAGATTAAATCTCCACTTAGTACTCGAGTGGAGGTTTGATCTACTGGCCTCTTGCACGCAGGAGAACTACTCAGACCAAGCCAGACAAAAGGCAAGTTCACCAGTTTTTCAGTCCAACAGGCCAGTCCTGTCTGGTTGTAATAGCTGACTAAACAATGCACATAACCCAGATATCTAGTGGCACTCTCGAGTTTTTATCTTTCCTTTCAACAGAAAAATGCTTTAGAAAGAGCAGTTCGTCCTAGTGTATGAGAAAAATCTAAAGGAACTTATCAAAAAATGATGTAGATCTTCTAACTTTTGTAAAAACAGCTAACCATAATCATCAAAAGAAAATATCTAAATACCATTTTGACCATGTTTTGACCCATTCATCAAGGGGCACAACCATACGAACTATGGCTTCACATTCCAGCAAGACATCCCATGAGACATCGGGATAGATTGGCATGCCAAATGCCGGGACAAAACTGTTCCGTCACTGTTTCAGCATCCCAATCAGTGCATCTTGAGGCACTCCTATCCAAGTTTGCCCCAAGTATCAGAATGGAGTAGGACAGCAATGCATCCCATTTCATTAGTCCACAACAGAATTGCTTATGAAAGTTATGACCTCAAGAAAGGGCTCATGTGCAGTTAAACTGTAAAGAATCAAGGGTGAACTTTTAAACCATATTACCAGTTCAGAATGAATTCCAACCTTCTTTTAGTTTAACGGATCTTCTTGCTGTTAATTGCTTGAACATAATTGGAAAAATGGAAGCCTTGCAGCAAGCTATGATGAGAAAATAGATGTGCTATTTACAAAAAAAACAATTCATAACATGGCCAGTATGTGTGCAAGCATGCATTGGAGCGCATGCATGGGCTTTTCTGTGCACAAATGCTGTGTGCATATCTCTCTGTCTGTATATGTCAACTTATGTATGTCCACGTATCAAATAGGGTAAAAGGCTCACTTAAGAAATTTCTTCTGATGCTCCAAAGAAAAGCTTTTGAGGACTTCCCAGAACATCTCAATTACATGGTGATCCTGCAAAGATGAACACTGTCAAACAAATAGCATTGAACAGCCTACAGAAAGTATACCAAGCAGGAAAACACATTCATGCTCCAACAGAATGATTATGAAGCACATTAGATTTGGCTCCTGCCCATCAATCAAAAAGAAAACCAACAGTACTTGAACAGGTCTAGTTAAATAAAGCATGATCAGTACCCTTTGGATGCTAGATCCTAGTCTCCACTTGTTTGTTAGTGCCACCAAATAAAGAACACTGTATTACAAGTCGCTCATGTAATAGAAAGCAAACTTCAACGTACTTGACTGAATGCATATAAAACCACAAATGGCTATAGACTAAGATATCATGCATATTCAAATAAACAAGTACATCAACATTACCAGATGATTTAATACTAATTAGCTGCCTGAAATAGTTATGTAATAGAAAGATGTTCTGACATAGAAGTAGAGATCAGGCAAGTGGGAAAGATGTTAGATTTGAGGATTCACTGGAGTATTGAAAAAGGGAACCAGACAAGGTTTTGATGCCTGGCCATGATGACTATAAATTATCAGCATACAAAATTTCCCAAGGCAATCTACTTGGGGGTCAGGAAGCACCATTTGATTAATGATATGAAGTTGTTCGGTGTCAACTTGGATTGAACGGTCAACTCATTGATAATAAGGAGGTCCTTAATAAATTTTAATAAATTATTTTATGTTCAACAACTGCATTTTTTGCTAGTGGAAACAACCATGGTGGTCTCATACAAGCTATTCCAAGAAAACCAGCAAGCATAGTGGTCCATCATATTATGAGTTGCAATTTGTAATCATTTTGGATTGGAAGAATGTAGTTTTGGCGGTATGGCTCAATAGCCAAAAACCAAACGTTGGCTTTGCTTTTGAATGAAAAGAATTAGTGGCATGCTAACATTCTAAATGGAGGAAAGCTTGCACTTTTCAGTCTGTGGGTTACACCATCCCTTCACAACAAAGAGAGTAACAATCCAACTCAACCAAAATTGAACAAAAGCAACTTTCTTGTCACTCAATCAGGTTGTTGCTACCAAAGCTTCATCACTCATATTTTGCATGCCTGAAAAAATCAACCCCTCCGCCTCCTTCTCCCCCCCCCCCCCCCAAAAAAAAACAAAAAAAAGAAAAAAAAATCCCCTTTCTCGCCACAATTTTGCACCATATAGCAAAATTTCACCATATGGCAAAACTTCATACGCTCTCCGTTAATGATATTTATGTATGTATATATATTGAAAACATAGCTGCATTTTGAACATTGAAATAAAAATACCCAAATATTACCAAATTAGTCATAATTTTTTGACTGCTTCTTTTCATCGGATTATTCTAGAAGAATCAAATACTAACTTTCCACTATTAACCTTCTAAAAAAACTGAATACATTGGTTTTCCCTGCATGTCCCAGTAACTCCTTTTTTTCCCCCTTTCGTCAAGTCAGGCACTTGGATATGTCCCTGAAATTGATTCTCATATGTGCATCCATGGCACCGAGTCAACCACTTCTCTTCTAGGAAAATATAGTAATAACGACTTTGCAATCTTCAAAGGATTAACTTTATGCAACAAATAATAGACAAGAAAATAACACAGCTGGATAATAGTCACAATAATAACGAACACTAGGATGCAAGCTAAGAAGCATGCATACAGATACATGATATGAATACAACAAAGCATGGTTAGGCCAACGTGTCAAATCTAGAAAAAATACAACAAAAAAGGACTGGGATACAGCAACAAATAAATTCATATCTTATTTTAATATTATTGTAAAGAGCATTCGTAAACTATAATGGGTTATCATAATGACATACAATAACAAGAGTATCGGAAATTTTAAAACTCACGGCCTGCTGCTGCTTTTGTTTTCTGTTTTTGTTTTCAAAAATCTAATAAGAAATTGAACTACACTAAGCAGATATGTATGATGAAAGAATTCATTTTTTCAGATTATTTGCAAAGTCTTTAGAGTTTTTGGTAACAAAATTCTCTGTCTTTCAAAAAAAGAAGTGAAGATAAAAGCAAGGAACGACAAAAGTCTTGCACAGATGCCATTGTCAACATCAATCTCCATGTGGTATTCTACTAATTTGGAGGTAAACAAAAAACAACAACCACAATATCAAACAGGAACCATCCAATGTTAAAAGGTCAACATTCATCCAAGCAGGGTTAAAAATAAAGTGTGGAGAGTGGGGGGCTATCCCTTCCTCTTATCTCTGGCGAGACTGGTGAAGTATCTAGATCCTTTTTTATTTTAAATATGCATACTTAAACATAGTTGCTCCACACATATTCTCACCAGATTCAACTAGTATTATATCTAGAATGGTATTAGAAAAGAACAAACAACAACAACAATAAAGCTTTAATCCTAGGTTTAGATTACATATGTTCAAACCATCTAAGTCATCCTTCACTTAATTTATCCTCGATTGGAGTTACCTTTATTTTTTTTACGAATGGTTTCATTTCTTATTTTATCTTTTCTTGTATTACCACACATCCATCTTAACATTCTCATTTCCATCACATTCATCTTATACACGTGTATTTTTCTAACTGTCCAACATTCCGTGCCATAAAGTATAGCTGATCTTATGGCTATCCTATAATTCAACTTGGCAGGTACTTTACGATCACATAATATTACAGTTGTACTTCTCCATTTTATCCAACCTACTTTTATCCTATGGACAACATCATCCTCAATCTTTCCTTTCTTATGAATAATCAATTTTAAATATCAAAAGTGATCATTTTTAATAACTTTATGGTCCCCAATTTGTACTTTACATTCATCTCTATTTCTAATTATACTAAAATTGCATTCCATCTATTCTATCTTTGTCCTACTTAACCTAAAACTTTTAGATTCTAATGCAATATCAGAAAAGAACATGGCATGCAATTTGAAATATCAAGGAAACCTAGGTTGCAGATCAAGATGAAAAGTCAGAACTGGTACATCACCTTTGATTTGGCATCGCCATAACATCTGCTAACTCAACACATAGTGATCATAAGCAAAACATAATAGATTCCCAAGTAAAGCACAATGACATCTAAGCTTCCAGAGCAGCATATTCTCATGACCAAGTCCAAAATACAGATTACAGGATATTACTATATTCAGTGACGTAAAACTTACATGATGATAACCACCACTATAATGAGCATTGGAGCGCAGATCATCAACATCCATGCTTTCTAGCGAGCCTGATATAAGAACCTGCTAGACCGAAAAAAGAAAAATATAACTCAACATAAGATAACGATTAAATTCATTTCCTTATATAACATGACTGGGAGAAGTGCAAATTCCTCCAGCAGCATTGCTAATGTAACTCAATAAAAACAATTACTCTTAGGTTTAATTTATCAAAAAAAAAAAAAAAAAAGAAGAGTAGGCCATTTTACCAGAGAGGAAATTAAGGACAGAACTTCCAAACACCAAAGGGCAACTCAGAGAGAGAGAGAGAGAGAGAAAGAGAGAGAGAGAGAGAGAGAGAGGCAGTATTTTTATGTGATGGACCGATACACACAAAAAAAAGTGTGTATTTTAATGTACCATTTCTTACTTTTTAATAGGGGGAGATCGATATTTTAATGAGGAAAAAGAGAAGGAAAAAAAAAAAAGCAATGCAAAGAAGCATGAATTTTTAATATAAAAGTAATTCATTCATGCCCTTGGAGAATGCCAAATGTCTCTGGCTTTCCAATATGCTCTAAGATTATTCTCAAGATTCATATGCAGTTCTATCCTTCAATTTATCATGACTCACTAGAAGAATCCCTTTTCTAGTTTGCTAACTTCTGCAGATGGATACAATTTTTAAGATTGTTCCATATTTTGCTGAAAACTTTACCATTTCATCTATGTGAATCTTTAAACCTAATTCTCCCCTGAGGCTTCTCAGGCACATTATTATTTTCATCTGTTATTTAAACTTTGCCAAAAAGTTGCAAGAAGATGCCCAAAAAGATGAAAATAGGATGGAAGTCCAAGTGGGAGCATCTGGATATCAAGGCAGATTTTAGGCCCTGTTTGGCAGAGTTGCTTGCAGTAGAGCTTTTGGTAATGATGCTTTTGGAAATAGAGCTTTTGTGAAAAGCTACTTACTATTTAATAACTACAATTCTAAAGTGTTATAAGACTATAACTTTTGTTGTCAACCAAACTTAGAAAGTGCTTTTGAAATGAAAAATGATAAAAGACATTGCATAATACTTTCGAACTATTTGTATGATAAAAAAATAACAACAACAACAACAAAGCCTTAATCCCAAACTATTTGTATAATCAAAAAAGATTATTATAAATTATTCTTAATTGATAAATTATTATAACAATATTATAATGTAACATTATTAAATTATAACAATATTAACATATATTATATTATAATTTTATAATTAGTTCAGTTCAGGGTTGGTTCCAAAGTAGAGCCAATTTTTCTTTTTTTCATTAGCTTGAGACCTTTTTTTAAATTTATATATTAAATATTGACCAGTTTAACATGCATGGTTTTTTAGTGGAGATGGTAGACAAATTATGAGATGTCTTTGATAACCTAGGCTTGATACTTGGGAACATTTTATTATTATTTTTAATTCATCTAATAAATTTTTTAAAAAAGGGGTCCATCATCTCAGAATCAGCACCCAGGAACAGACCTAGGAAACTAGGAACCGTACCGAAGGAGGTCAATTTCAACATTCTTTTGGACCCACAACCAACCCTATTAATAATCAAACTAACCAATCCTATCAGACTGGGTTGATATCGATTCTCGGATTATCCTAGCCTATTGCTCACCCCTATCCACCAACACACTTCTATCATCCAAGTTAAAATAATATATAAGAGTATACCATCCTTCCATCACTTGACGTGGCATTGCGAGAGATCCAGAAAGATATGGTGCACTGTGAATTTTGTGAATATCAGTTTATTTATGTATTAGTGATACAGTGCACTGTGAAATCTGAATATGATTATTAGCAACAATATGCATGCACCAACTGATTTAAAGAATGGATTGTTAGATGGGCCAGCCATATCATTAAGGTCCAAACATATTTGGTATTGATCGATGGAAATACAAATATAAGCCAGACAAGAATAATCTTTAGAATCCTTAGAATTTTCAGAGAACCAAACTTGTACTGTCGACAGATATTCTTGAGAAGCAGCTCATAAGGAGAGTTCAACCATTGCTAAGAAGAACTAGAGAGCATGCTTCACCCACACAGATCTGAGCCCATCCCGATAGGAATGGCTCTATGAATCAAATTATAAACCATCGATCTTTGAGAATGTTTTGCAATCAGCTTACAACTTAAGGCAAGCTGCATATGAGATGGCGCATACAAATCAGCCAATGGAACTTTGGAAAATAGGCATGCCAGCTAAGACATTATATTTCTTACGTTACGTAATTTACTTGCACTGAGAACAAAAAGTGAGCCAGTGCATGAGATCCTATTACTACAGAATTTGGAAAAGGTGAGATGTACACTGCCTTACCGCCACATGTGGAAAGGCTGTTTTCATATTTTTAAACTTGTGATGCCTAGGTCATAATAGTGCACCCCTACCACTGGACCAAGGCTCACCCTCAATTTACTTGAATTGAGGGTAAGATTTACCAAATAGTCACTAAATTGTTGTGTTTCTCAATCCTACAAGCATTTGAATTTGCAGACCATATAAACCCTTCATTTGCAAATTGACAACAAAGAAAGTAAACATTAGAAAGGTTTAAGAAACAAAGAGAGAAGACAAACAGAAAACTCACTGTAAAACGAACAAAAACAGGTTCCTTAGGTTTCTATAATTGAAAATCTAAGATGTAAACTATCAAATTAATGGATTTAAATGAATTAGTCAGTTCTGTTTATAGAAGCATCACAGGAACCACCCAAGAAATGCAAAAATACAAACACTAACAGGTTGATTCAGACAGAATATATTGCCGTATCAAATAGTCAATACGCAAATTATCATCGATATTCCCTTACCATCTAAAAATTTAAAAGACTAATACTGTGGACGATCAGATCTTAGAAGATAATTTCTTTGAGAATCTATGAGTTGACTAGCTTAACCTTTTATCAGGAAATCTACTCAAGTTACACTAAAAAGCATATTGCATAATTTAGATAGAAATCACACATAATATATAGGAATAATAGGTTGCAACTCTCATTTCTAAAAGTGTAACATGTATAACGACTAGAGGAATAGCGTGATCTGTTGAACCATCAGAAGATGTTATTCAAAAAATTGTAAATGCTATTCAAAAAATTGCAAAGCCTTAATTTTTTTACAGCACAGTCTAAGGGAAATAATGCAGAAAGTGAACTCTAAACAGAGCCATAACATGGCCAACCAAAGAATAGCAGTATTATATCTAGAATTTTGTCATCCTATAAGTTTCAACCTAACAATTCAGGATCAATTATCTCCTGAACAGATCTTAAAATTAGATGAGCATCTGTCACTCATAAATCTGCTAATTATAGGAGCCCACAAATGAATATACCTGAATTTCATGTTCGCTGAACATTTCAATCCATTCTTTCTGAATAAGCTGTTCAAACCCCCGCAAAAAATGTGAACTTTGATGACGAATCTGTACATGGGAATGATGCAAAAGTAAACACAAAGGCCTTTAAAATACATATGCAGGAAAGGCACTTGCAATAGATGATCATACCTGATAATTTAATCGATGATTAGAAATAAGATGGATAAACTGAATAACATTATCGTTAGTAACACGTCTTTCCTTCCCACCAGGCAATAGCTCCTCCTCTTTTTGCTCTCCATATTCATTGTTTACGATAACAAAATAAAGTTCTAGTTCTGAAACATCACCTTCATAATGCTGTGCATAAAACCCATGATTTGTAAATATAAGTGAAAACATGATAAGTCAGACAAGAGCTTTAAACATAAGCAACATGCAGTTATCATCTTCAATAGTAATCAAGACATCTTTTACACTAGCAGCAACTGATCTCAGACAGGAAATACACTGGGGAGATTATGAAAAATGGCATAATCGAATATGGTCCCACGCATAATAAATTCCATGAAAGAGTAAGCATGCTGGCCTTCTATTTAGTGGTGGGCATGGACCAGGCAACCTGTGGGCTGGTCCACTAATTTTTTTTTTTTTTGACTCGAAGGGCTGGGCCGAGCCTGTATTATCAAGCCCGTTCAAAATACAAGCCAGGCCTGGGCTAAAGAAAAGTAGGTCCAACCCGGCCTGGCCCAAAATTTATCCTATATATATAATATTTTTTATATATAAATACATTTGAAATCATTTTTTTTAAATGGTTTTACTGGGGAGACAGGACCTTGAGATTAGGTGATGTGCAACACAACCACCACACTAGCTTTCTTTTTTCATTTATATTTGCATAAATCATACATATATATATATATATATATTATAATTCAGACTGAAAATTATGTAGATAATTTTGAATGCTTTACTAACCCTATTGAAGATAAAGTTATGGTGTATGGTCGTAAAATTTGAACATCTAAGGCAAAAGAGGATATAAAAAAGATGAAAGTAGAAAAAGCTATGAGACCTGATAACGTTCCAATAGAAGTTCAGAAATGTTTAAGTGATGTTGGAATAACTTGGGTGATAAATTTATTTAATAAGATTTTAGAAACTAGAAATATGCCTAATGAATGGAGGAAGAGCACTATAGTATCAATTTATAAAAATAAAAGAGATATTCAAAATTACTTTAACTATCATGGTATCAAGCTCATAAGCTCATAGGTTGAGATGTACTAAAAAAAATATTAGAGAATCAATTTGGTTTTATGCCAGAAAGGTCGACTATAGAAGCTATTTTTCTCCTTAGAAGGTTAATAGAAAAGTATAAAAAAAAAAAGAGAAAACATCTTCATATGATTTTTATTGATTTAGAAAAAGCATATGATAGAGCCCCATAAAAATATCTTATAGTGGATGCTAGAAAAGAAAAGAGTACCCATTAGATATATTAACATAATAAAATATATGTATGATAAAATAATTACTATTGTAAGAACTACTCATGGTAATACTAATGAATTCTATATTACAATAGGATTACATCAGGGATCTGTTCTTAATTCCTATCCTCTTGTTTAATTGAGCTTATTAAATATATTCAAGATAATATTTTATGGTGCATATTATTTGCAGATGATATAGTATTAGTGGATGAAACTAAGGCCGAAGTTAATCATAAGTTAGAACTATGAAAAAATACATTAGAATGTAAAGGTTTTAGGTTAAATAGGACCAAAGTTTTAAATCTCATGGAATGACACCATCTCGGTTTTTTCATGTAACAGGGCACAACGCCATCTCGTCCCATCCGACATTTGGTTTAGGACGTGTCCCAAAACATGCTGATTGGAACATTGGAATGATTGCGGGACGGTCTCATCCCAGCACTTGGGATAACAACTTGTCTCGATATCCCATGAAACGTCCCACTGAGATCTGAAACCTTGAGTAGGACAAACATAGAATACGTAAAATATAATTTTAGTACAATTAGAAATGAAGATAAATGTAAAGCAAAAATTAAGGACCATAGAGTTCCTAAAAATAACCGTTTTCGATAGTTAGGATCGATTATTCATAAGGAGAGATTGAGGATGTTGTCCATATGATTAAAGTAGGCTAAATAAAATGAAGTGCAACTGAAATTTTATATGCTCATAGAGTACCTGCCAAGTTGAAAGAAAAATTTTATGGGACAATCATAAGACCAACTATGCTTTATGGTATAAAATGTTGGGCAATTAAAAAAATATAGGTACATAAGATAAATACGGTGGAAATGAGAATGTTGAGATGAATGTGTGGTAATATAAGAAATGAAACTATTCATAAAAAGAAAGATAACTCTAATCAAGGGCAAATTAAGGAATGAATGACTTGAATGGTTTGAACACGTGCCACATAGACTTAGACATGCTCCTGTGCAAAGGAATGACTTAATATATATAGAAAGAAAAAGTGGTAAAGATAGACTGAAAATTACATGGAAAGAAATGATAAAGACTTAAAATCTTTGCATCTTTCAAAATTACATCTTACCAAAAAAAAAAAAGAAAACTAAAATCGAACTGAATGAAGAAAAAGGATTCGTGTAACCAACCCCCAACTAGTTTGAGATTAAGGCTTTGTTTTTGTTGTTAGGCCCAAGCTTTAACAAATTTCCATTGAACCGAGCTTGTGTCAGATCCCTCATGCTGCCCTTTTAAACCCCAGCTCGGCCTGACCCATCCAATGCCCACACCTACTTCTGTTGCCATAATGTCATATGCTCATTGTATGCACACGTGCACACACGCGTGCACACATCTACATGCATGCATCTATACATGTATATGCATGTATCAAACAATATAAGGCTGAAAAAGAGGATCAGACAGTGGAATCTCCATATTTATATCCATATTTTCTCAACAAATACGAATATGGTTACAAAGATTAAATGGATACCAAAATTTGTATCCATATTTGTTTTCAGTAGATACAGAAACATGTCAGATATCAGTTATGTCCAAGGTTTGCAAAACCAACCCAAACCATCTAGTTCAATGTGTATTGAACCACTCCAGTGCAAAACCATGTTGGTTTGCTGGTTCAGTTCAGGGATCATTCCAAACCAGCTTGCACCAAGTGGGACTGCTTAGTCCCACTCAGTACAATTCAGCTCATGTTGGTTCCAAGCCCTCCGGTGAGTAAAAAGGGAGAAGGCATCATCCCAATGCATTTTTCCTCCCTTTTTTACAGAGAATGTGAAGGAAGGGTGGGAAGGTAAGGAAAATCGGTAAAGAGATTTTCTTTTTGTGATTTTGAACTTCAATCCATGCCAAAATCAAGTACAATCCTCCCTCTTCATTGTTCTCTTTTTTTTTTTTGTGGTACTTTTCATGCCTAAAATTGGTGGAAAATGTTAAAATGAGGCAAAATCATGGCAAAATTTTATACTTTGGTATGATTCCATGATATGTCATATTTTGGCCCTGACTCTAAATGAGATCCTAATGTTTAGAAGCATCATAAACACTCCATGAGAAACTAATACAGGAATATATTTTTGGTAATTGAAATCCATTCAATATTTTGATTCTCAAGCTAAAAACTAAGCATTATCTATTTTTATTTATTACAATAGCATACATCAAGCAATCATGTGGTCTCCAAAATCAATACAACATAAGATAACATTAAAAAAATTGAAAACACATTTCTGGGAAGTCCTAAACCTTAAAATAACCATAACAATCCCAATAAAAAAAAAAAAAAAAATTTGATACCAGTGCACTTCTACATATTGAGCACTGATACGATACAATACAATACAATACCATATTAACTCAGTACTAGACCAATACAATACTCGATACTGACACTTCATATCAGGTTATGTCCATATTTTTTTATCTATCCTAATATAGATATAAATTGGATACTATTCAGATATAAATCAGATTTTTGTGAAATTCGATAATGAAACAATCATTATTTATAAGGATCAAAAAATAAACCTCTATCTACATCACACATCACTAAGGGTCTAAGAGTTATTAAACCTGCACAAAAGCCAACCTGCTGAAGGATCCAAGTCATTTGACAATTGGATTTGTAAAATATAATAATAAAAAACATTAATTTTGTTTGCATTAAATACCATCATTATTCTTTAATTGCAGCATAAATAAAAAATAATCATAAATTATCCATCTTTAGAGACCTTGTATATAAATGTAGGAATATAAAGAAGTATTAATGTTTTTAAATATTTTTAACAATGAAGTTCTGAAAATATCATTAAGAATAAAACAGGGTATATTCCTTTTTTTATTTTTATGAAAGAGAAAAGGAATCTTTTTTAAATTAATGACTAAAATATGAATATCACAATACACATCAAACAACTATTTAATGACGTGAATAGATTTTGAATAAGTAAAATAAACTACCTATAAATAACAGAATTGAATGTGGTAGCTTGCTGGTTGAGCACTTATCATCCAAGCAAAAGGTCAGTTCGATTCTGGTTATAAGGATTTATTTAAAGGGTTTTTTTTACTGAATATGTGGATCTAGACCAGAAAATCTTCAAAATCCTACTACAAATCTGGCAAGATTTATAAGTCAGTATCCATATCCATATCCTGACCCACTTGGATGCCAAAATTTCTATCCAAATCTGATCTGAACTAGATACAGAAACAGATCAAGTCAGATATTACTCAACCCATTTTCGGTCCAGAACAGTAGGTCCATAACCAATTCTATGTCAAAGTAATGCATTATTTTTTTTTCTTTTAAAGATCAAAGTTCACTGTCCGAATTTTCAGACTTAAGTCGTCAAAAAGCTCTCACAGAGAAATAGAATCTGCTTTTTTTGGCTGTCAGATACCATGCTAATATGGCCAACTCAACATCATGAATTTTACTATAAGCAAAACAACTTGAAATACTTTTGGTTAAAATATTTCCTCTAAAATCTACACCTACAAGTTAAGGTAGGCCTCATAACCAGATAATATATCAGAGCATATTCTATACCTTGCTATTGTTGGCAATACACTCAGAAACTCCCCACAGACCACATTACAGCTCATTCGTCAATGTAATGATGAGTGCTATATTGCATTGGCACTGTACAGGATACCATACCAATGCACTATCAGAAAGTACAAAGGGCTACACCATGTGCTAGACAGCATATCAACCTGAGATGCCATAAACAGGCTAACACAGCATCATAGTTGTACCATATTAAACACATCACTATTGAAAACATGTTTGAAGTTCCTGCTCCCTTTTGATGAATTTGTCACATACTTATCACGTGGCATTGTCCCACATACTGTACCAATGTCCTATCAGCAAGGAAGGTATATCAGCAAGTAAATGTATCATTTGTTCAAATAGCAGAAGTTTGGTGCAAACTCTATCTTCGGCATCGATCTCCAATTCAGATTCCACTAATTTGATGAGAAACAAAAGTGGGTAAAAAATAAGCAACTGTGCCAAGGAGGCCCTAAGAGTTTAATTGGCATCCTGTCAAATAAAGTTCACCTATAGCATGGAGTACATATAGGTAGCATGGAGTACATAGGTACGTCAGGTTTATCTTCTAATCATCACATACATTGGCTGACGTCACCTGTCTCATAATAATAACTAAATTCTAGTTACTTTACATATCTTTTGTTAGAATAGAGGAGTCTGAGCATAAGTATTCATGATGAAGGTCTAGAGTATTGACCTAGTATTGTTCATCATACATGTATTTGCAAGTTTTTCTTATAATTAACTTCATAAGCATAACACAACTACATAAAGTCATCTGCCTCTATAAAGGATCAAAATGGTGTATTCCCATCAAGACATCAAGTTGAAGCCAGGTCTCAATGTTGCGTTCAAACACTGAAACTCACTATTACAATCTGACATATTTAACAGGAGGGCATATATCTTATAATATTGAACTCAGGTTTAAATTCAAATGAAAATGAACAATTATATACCCATCAATTTTTTTTTAAAGGAAAGGACACTACAGAAAATTTTCACCTTTAAAAAGAGAAGATGCCGATACAGTTCTGGATCAAGTGAAGGCAGGTCATGCAAGTAGTTGTGCCTAATTAACATAAGGCAAATATTAATTAAAGGGGAACTATGAAATAAAAAGCATATACAACCAAAGTGGCAAGCTAAACTTATACAGACAACTGCCAATGAAACATGACAAACAATATATTTACAAAAATAAATATCATGACTTCATTAGTTGATTTAATTACTTCAGAATGTATCAAATGCCTCTTAGTTAGCACCATATAAAGCTCAAGAAAGATACATACACTTTATCTAGGTTAATTTTCTTGTTGTTATCTGAACCAACACCACGAGGACTATACGCTGAAGCAATAATCAACAGATGATGTTCAGTATGCTTCTGAATATTTTTGTCTAAGACTTTATTTCTAAATTTGTATTCTTCTTTTTTTTTTCTGAAACAAAAGAGACTTTTTTTTTGTGTTTTGGAACAAAGACATCAAAATAGGAATAGGATCAGGCAACATGTACTGGTACCAGCTTTAACCCTTTCCCACATCTACCATACCCATGACTTGATAACTCGAAGAAAAAGCTGCATCATGTGAGCTATCTTTTATAAGGTCTTCAAAATGAAAACCATAACACCATGTACCTTAAAAATGTTAATATGTAATGATTGCCCATTTATAGTGTCCATCTGTTACATTTGACGGACTGTACTGTGGTTCTCATAATAAACCATATACTATATGAAAATTTTTACTTATTATGAATGAAATAGAATTAGTGAAACTTAGTAATCATATCCTCACATGGACCAGTGGTCAAACAAATTCACTAAAAGGATGATCCTGGAAAATAACTAAACTGAACCTTTCACAGAACCTAGTTTATTTATGAAAAGCGAGAGATGGACTAGAAATACACAAAAGCATGTGCAACTTTACTTTCGTTTTAATTTGCTCAAGAAGAATGTTGCAAATGGTATGTCGACTAGAATCCCCTCGTACATTGCCTACAAGAATAACAAGCAAGAATCAAACCATGCTCTGGGACTAATAAGTTTAGAAATACAATTGAATCAAGAAACCCAATAACTACAGCAAAAGAAAAAGATAAAGTAAATAAATATTAGAATGAATTAAACAAATTAAAGAGAGAATCCATTGATAATTTGCAACTGAATAGAGCACAAATGCATATTTCCCCCAATTCATCCACACTAAGATATGAATGACACAAAAGATGCAAAGAGGAACTTGCACATTATTATCATCAGACTCAAGTAATCCAGTGACCACTAGACTATACAATATGATCCCATCCAACATAACTAGGTTCACAGTTTCCGCACAGTTTCTGTGGAAACATATCTGTTATGGCTAAAATCAATATGTTTTAGTCTGGTTTCAGTAAGTTACAATGGTTAAAAGGAACTTTAACATTAATGCCATGAGACCCAATTTTCACAAGATTATAAAATTCAATTCATCTCCAATAGAACAAGGTTCAAGGTTCAGGTTGAAACAAATAAACTTGGTCATATCAATTTGAAACCACCTGAGTTTCAGATGGAAATGACTGGCTTCAGTATGGTACCATCTAGGTTTTCAAACTCGCATATATAAGGACCAAAATTGGAGCCTAGTTGTAAGGTGCAAAGCAGGACACATGCCTAAGAAGAAAAGGGACTGAGTCCACTGTTTGACAACACAATGCAGCACAGTAGGGGAGGAGGGACCATGTCCCTTGTTTGACGACACACAGCAGCAGCAGCTGCTATGGAGAAGAAGAAGAAGAAGAAGAAGAAGAAGAAGGGACTGACTCCCCTGTTTGACATCAGATGGAAGCAGAGGAGGAAGAGGTAGGCAGGACAAAGTCCCTTGTTTGGCAGCAACAGCTGCCAGAAGAAGTCGCTTGATGCTGCCCGAGATGCAGCCAGAGAGAAGACAGCTGCAGACTACTGGAGAGAGGAGAAGGATAAGTTACCACAGCAGATCCTAGAGCTGCCTTTTGAGTTCCTGCTCAACCCTAATTGAAGCCACTTAATCAATTGATCAACAACTGAGATTTGCTCTTGCAGTTCAAATTAATAAAATAACCTTCATTTAAGCAATGCACACAATTTTGGCACCTTAGGGCTTCACTGAGGCATGTGCCTTTGCACCTATTTGTGCACCTCTTTAAAGGGACTTCGCCTTGACCTAAGCAAGGCACAGGAGGTGGGCTTTGCCTGTACCTTGCACCTAGGGTGCCATAGGCATGCCTTTCCAAAAAAATGAACCAGGATAAGCTAACTGAAAATAATTTTGGGGATTGGAAAGCTTATATTCCTTAAGATATAACTTTCAATTATGGATGAAATGGCAAGATGAAAGGAATTAAGTCCATGAAGGTACAGTATGCTGACAATTTGTATGTCATGTATTAATAAAGGTAAATAGATAAAGCATTTAAATAAATAAATAATGCTTTAATTATGGTGCATCTCTGTGTGCACGTTGACTTGTTAACTCGTCTGTATTAAGTTTTGAGGGTTAAATCCCAACCAAAGTGCCATCAGGAGTTGCAATTTGAGATACAAATCCAGAAGTAACTAAGCAAGTCCACTGAAAAAACACAATCTGCATAACTCCAGTTCCTTCTAGAGCTCATTCATCAATAGTACGATCCATATATTCTCTGCAACAATCATAACATGATTTTATATCCATGGGTGTTACTGACAATTAACTTGAAAGTCAAGGGAATTGTTGTACAAGAGATAATGGATTTGTTTAATTTTCATTTTTTAAAAATAGAACATGTCCAAACAAGATGGTGCTAAAGACAAACATGTGTTACTAACAGTTAACTGAAAATCAATGGAATTGTTGTACAAGACATAATGGTTTTGTTTGATAAAAAAACTGAAAACATGACCAAACAAGATAATGCTAAAGAAAAATATACAATCTAGACAGTATGGACAACTGCAAAGCATATAAGATTACCAGTCGCACCCTCAAGTAATTCACATACCAAGGCACAACACATGCTTCTGCCAAATGCAAAAACCGGCACAAAATATTCACAAAAAAAAGAAAAAACAAAAAAAAAAAACCTTTCCAAGAAGACTTCCAAGAAAATGGAAAAACTGAAGATGTTGTTCATGAATCAGTCCTGATCCAGGATTTGGATACAGAAGATGATCAGCCGTTTCCTAAGAAAGCAACAAGAGAACAGAGAATAAGAAAAAAGAAGTTAGAACAATAACATAAGAGGAATCAAAAAAATTAGCTACATGTTCATCCACACAATGCAAAATCATCTGCATGCTGATATGTTTAATCATGTTAATAAGATGGTGGTGCATTTAACATCATACAGAATTGCTAAATAAGTTTGTTGGCAGTCTCAAGGAAACAGTAAGCCAACTCAAACTTCTTTAGCTCTCATGATAGGATGTCCTTCCAATCACAAGTACTGATGTTGCGATTGTAAATCATAGTCACCATACAGCAATAAATTAGATCCACTGGCACACATTGAAAAATGGCCCATAAGACCAAGTCTATTGGTACAAGAAAGAGGCTGCAGCTAAAGCATTCTTCAGTTCAAATGACTTAACTGAATGCATTTACGACAGAAAAAAGCAGCAGCAAAGCTCCATATTTAATAGAAAACCACAATGACTCCACTACACATTATTCAAAATCTGTTAATACAAGAGTGCTGCTAGGTTACCCCATTGAATACCCAGAATGAGTGCCAAACAAGATTCGGTGCCCCATACATAGGTAGGTGGTTTGAAAGGAGCCTTAATGCCCATCTTACCCCTGGCAGTTTCACCAAAAACCAGGTCAGGGTATTCTTTGGGGTACTTGCTGGGGCACACTAAGCATTACTCTTAATACAAACAGAAGCACCATCTAAAAAAAATATCTTATATGCTGAATGGTTTTTCTTTCATAACACAAACCTAGCAGACATTAATAGTACCTTCTTTGCTGATTAAAGAATTATTGAAGAGCAGGAAGTGCTTATAACTCATTGCCATTATCAGATTATTCTTTTTTGCTTTCTAAATTCAAGTTTATTACTTACCAGGTACTGCCCTTCTCATTATCCTAATAACTTCATATACTTTAGCTACTATTTGCAGCAAAAAGTTGGATGTTCCAAATGCCCAGTTTTAGTAAGAATAATATTCTGACGAACTACCAAAACTTAGTTACAACCAACTCCTCTTTAACACTTTTATCACCTAGAATTAAAAGGCCTATTATATCTAAACCAGCTCTATATCACAAAAGCAAATCCTTCTTATTGTTTTCTTCAAAGAATTTAATCAAATATCTTTCTGGGTGTCAAAGAAACAAATATAAGCAACAGATACCGTATATACATTTTGTTCACCTGAAAACAATTTCCCAATAAAAATCCAAGGAAATTGTTAAATAATAATTCCAATTGCTCCATAGTATAACTTTTGAAGAGGGCATCGTGGATGAACTATGGCATGCCTTAACTAGGACACAGGGCAATAGTATTTCTTCAAAATAGTTATATATTTGTGAATTTTGCATAAAATAAGCATTTCATTATTGATTCTCCTGCAAGTATGAGGTGGGTAATACATAAATGCAAAATGCCCAATACACATTTACTGAACATCAGATAGACATTTTAAAGATCCCATTCCCATTAGCCTAAACAACCGCCATGCTCACACTTGCTCACACTTTAGATTAACAGGCAAGATTGATGGGAAAACCCCTAAATATGTATCATGTTGGAAAAAATAAATAAATCCATTCTTTTCATGCAAACTCAGTAGCTAAGTAGATCTTTTATGCAAAAACCACTTGGCATTTTACTTCGCATTATAGGCAGTTATTATAACAAGAAAAAAGACAAGAACATGGGTTACATTGAAATTCAAGGATCTTATCCAGCCTTGGCAACCTATATAAAATTTTCATGTGATAAGATAGAATTGTAAAGATAAGCCAGAATTGCTCAGAATACCATAATGGATGTACAAATCAGATCAGTTCTTGATCATAAAGTATGAATCTTGTATGTGATATAAGATCAACTCCTTACTAGTGTACACATGTGATGCACCATCATGGAAATAAATACACCAAAAAAAGACGTACACTTTCTCACAAATCTGTGCATAAAATTACAAACCTTAAACAGCCCATACTGCACATCAAAAGCTGCTTGCGTAATGTTCTCCATAAAATCTTTAAAAATTCCACCCCCATCAATTCCAGCCTCCTCTACTCCAAATTCATTGACAAAAGTTACTCGAATCTGCAGGCATCAAAATATTGAAAAAACATAGCATCCACAGAAGATATAACATGAACAGTTTGCTCATTATTGTTAGTCATCTGACAAATTAGCAATGTTAATGGTCACTTGATGGGGGAAACAGTACCGGTCCTCGAAGATCTTCCTCAGACAACACACTCAACTGATTGAAAGCATCTTCAAGAATTCGATTTCTTCTTATTTTGAATCGATTTCTGGGTAAAGCATGATGAGGCCCATTTCTTTCCTTGGAAGCTGCTAGCTGTGACTGATGTATGAAAGTGACACAAAATTAATCTTAAATGTGACAACATGCACTCCCAAAACATAGTATCATGCATTCAGGAAATCAAAATAAACCAGATTTTCAGGTGAAAAGTCATCAAAGTCCTATCACTCAAAAAAAATGCATTATCTATAAGTTGAACTGGCAACAAAATGTGAACTTTTGAAATGTTAGGCAATAAATACATACAGCAAATATTTTGACCCTGCTTGTGAATGGCACCAAGAATGGAGCTTGTTTCAATATTTCAGATGCTCGAGTATTTCCAAGTATGGCCTATAAAGTTAAATAACTGTCAAACATTCTCATGCATACATATAATTTTTTATGGGGAAGACTAGGGAAGTTACTTACTTGAGAAACAAAAGTTTCATTCATTGCTTCTTGAGACTGGAAGTCACTACCAGGTGCAAATGGCCTTCTGTTATTCCACTCTTGCAACTGCAGCAAGAAATACATGTTTCTTTTTATGTGGGACATGGAGGAGGGGGGGAGGGAGGCGGGGGACTTTGAAAATAAATGCAAGCAACCAGAAAGTAATAATGCACTTTGAAAAGCCAGTACAGTATAGAGCATAAATGGCCTTATAAAGCATTGACTATTCTACTTAATATTCTCTTAAATAAAAACCATGGCATTAGACACTGAGAAGACAAAGCTTGACATAGAACAAATCCATAACAACACATGTCACTGATGAAGATAAATAGTAAACATACCACCAGTCGCATACTCAGAGTAGATTTGGGTTTAGACAGAACAAAGATAAAATTGTTATGCAACTGATATGCCAGGCTTAATAGAACTAACCACATTTAGATCAATGCAACAACATAAAGCTCCAGCTATACAGTAACTAATGGGAAAAGATCAATGCAACAACATAAAGCTCCAGCTATACAGTAACTAATGGAAAAAAGAATTTAAGGCTGCAAGCATTTGTAAATGACATCAATTCAAAGTATAGGCTTTTCAGATTGATTTATATTAAATTATCACAAGTTGCAGATTTAAATAAAGTTTGTCATGCACATCAGTTTTGCTTGTGTTAGGTCAGGCCAAATTATAATTGACCAAGAACCAGACCGAGAAACATACATGGCAAAATCTAGGGCCCAACCAGATCATCAGCTTGGTATCCACATTCTTGTCAGAAGTAAGGTTTGGACAATGTTAAGCCTGGCCAACCATGCATCCCATTGTCATAACTTAGAGTTTGTTCACAATATATGCCATTAGCAATATCAATTTAAATATACCATGCCTTTTCCATGCTACATATTGCAGAAGCTATAAATTTGCTAGGCCACACCGACTTTTTTTTCCTTCGAGAAGAAACCAAGATACATCTAATTTTGCTTTATAGAAACCAAATTGCTTTATAGAAATAAAAAAGAAAGCAAAAGACAACATCTAATTTTAATTTTAAATATATATAAAAGTGATTGTCCTTGGTTGTCGTCAAAGAGAAAATAAATAAATATGCATCAAAAAAAAATTTTAAAAAAAAGGCAACACAGATGGAATCAGTTTTAAAGTGCCCATACTGGCAGTCTGGCACAGTACAGTACCACACTACTGAGAGTTTGAGATACAGCCTGCTAATGGGGGCACAGCAGAACTGGGATGTCATACGATGTGTTGATGCAGAACAGCATAGAGGGGCATGGTGGTACAGTACTTTACCAGTGTAAGAGGACATGGCTGATACCAGCTGCTGAACCCAGGTAGTTCAATCCATAATTCGAAGTAAATCATAGCGCATCAATTATTAAAAAAACAAAAAAAACAAAACAACAACAACAACAACAAGGGAACAAGGAAGAAATTTTTCAGCAGTTTCTTATACCTGGCTCAGAAGTTCAGATATTACATCCCTGGATCTATTTTTGATGCTTTCCACAGAAAGCTTCTTATGGCTGGAGGACAGACTGGTGGAAAATTTTTGGGATGAAGAGGCATGTGTAGGTATTGTCCAGAGAAGCTGCCATAGGGCCTGTGGAAGAGATCATCCTTGTAAAAAATAATATTTCCCTTAAATGTGGATCGAATATATAAAGAACAAGATGCATGCACCATAGTCTAATTGCACCGTTGAGCCTGGCATCATATACTAGAAATATCAATTATGAAGGTTTGAATTACAAATTACCTGCTTTAGAATTATAATTAAGCATCTAGTATCTTTCAGTGAAAGTGGTTTCTCCTGCTCATAGAACTCCTCATTATCAACAATCATCAGCATATGCCTAATAAGATCACAGAGCAATGTGTTAGTTATGATGATATATTGAAGCTTTCTTAGCAGGCAAGCCTTCCTTTTTTTTCACTTTAAGGAAATGAAAACCAAACCATAAGAGATAAAAAAGCAAATGAAGAACATACAAAATTAAATAAGTAGCCTTACTTGTATACAGGACAGAAAACAGCCAGAGGCAACAGCCAGCCTGGAGTATCTCCGGGTAGATGCACTGTCAGCTTAGAAAATATAGGCCATCTATGATTCTCATGGCATCTTTTTATAAAATTCCAAAGTACAGGAACAAGCTCAGTTCTGTAAGCTAGTCCAGTCATCACAAGTGCAAGAGGCAGTGTACTAAATATAACATGAAGGAAAGCACAAACAGCTCCTATAGCTTCCAACACCTCATTGGATGGTCCATCCCTATCAGAAATATCAGTGTGTAATGCATCTCCAAACAAAGCATTCACCTGTCCAGAATGTAAATTTAAGCTCCATAAAGAGAAAATAATCCATACATGCGTAGAGAGGAATGGGCTTTTTGAGTAAGTGATTGGCTAAAAAGATTAATAAAGATTTCACATACCAAATGCTGAAGAAGGGATGAATCTATTGCACCGTATATCTGCCTCTCCAAATCAGCATTCAAAGTTTCTTTTAACTCTTCATCCATGGTTACATCATTGTCACCCAGTTCTGAACACTCATTGCACAAAAGTTAGCACAAGAATATAAGGGAAGTTAAAAACACATGAATAAAAAAACCAAAAAACAATAATGCAAAAATATAATGAAGGTAATGGTGTTCTAGCAATACAAATCATCACCATTAAAAGTCAAAAGCCCATGAAAAATACGAGTCTCCAAAAACTAAATTGGACCTAGGAGCTTCATATATGTGCACACCATATGCAAAATAACAAAAGCATTTCAACAAGAAAAATGCCACAAGCACATAACGTAAATTATGATGAAAATATAAATATCTTACTTTCTCTAGCTGATGATTTTAGTGTTGGTAATGCTTCCAATAAAAATGTTGAAACAGCTACAAAGTCTAGAGCCTGGTTCATAAATATGATAAACAACAAAGAGTTTAGTATATGTGATCTCAAGCTCAAAGTGGAAGCAACAGTATGATTCGAACGTCCGCAAATACCAGAAATTTTAATAAGCATACAGAATTTAGTCAATAAGGAAAAATAAAAGGCTGAACTTATAATATAATAACAACCAAACAAGTTAAACAAGGTCAGACTTGAGAGCAAATTAACATGAAAATCAGCCATGACAGAAATCCTGGATGGATCAGAGTAGCATCTAGACATTCAAACATTAAGGAAAACTTTAAACACAGTAAAAGAAATTGAAAGTTACATCTGGCATTGGCAGCAGTTGTCACTAAAATAAATGGTAAATGCTCAATTTAAATTGGTGTTTTTATTCAATAGGCAGCAATTAAAAGCTTTACCAGAGGTTAGTTTCTTCAAACAAATTACTTGGGGTGATCTCAATGTCTCTTTTCTTAAATTATTATTATTTAAGGTCTACAGGTTCCATATTGTCCGATAACAATAGAACAAAGGAAAAGAACTGATTACTCGAATTTAAGCAAATGGAATTAGCTGTCTTACTATAGCTTATTTTCCACCCATAGAACTCACTGATACATTGAAGATACGCCTCGATTTCATATGAGAGAAAAGATAGAATTTCATTCATATATCATCATTTCCAGATGACTATATCATAAATAATGCTTGATTTCCTTTAAGGCTAATAGAAATACATGTGGATACATATCTGCTGATAAGTATTGAGCCCAGAGTTATTAATGTAAGGTACATGTTGGGCCACTAAAATTCAGAGTCATTAATTTTGAGCGTCATATTTATTTTAATTTATTTAAATTTGCACATGGTCATGGCTAACCAAACCTAACCACAATTCAAATAAATGTCAAAAATAACTTGTGATTAATGCACACCCACGAGCAGAAAAAATACACACACACACACACACACACACACACAAAATACCCCTGACATGGCTCTATATTAATCCGAATTAAAATTAATTTCTTGATATTTTATAAGTAAAAATTAATTAAAATATTTAAAAATAATAAAATTATGAAGAACTATAATATGTATTGATAATGTAGACAAATTTTTAAGCAATTCAACCATTTCTAAATTAGAATGTATATTATCTAATTTTTAAGTATTTAATTAAATAGTTAGACGCCACCACCAATAACAAAGTGTTAATCTCAAACTAGTTAGAATCGACTAAATAAATCCTTTTTCTCTATCCTGCTTGATTTAAAATCATACTTTTTATAAGATACAAAAGATTTTAAATCTTTCTTTATCACCACCTCCCCTATAATTTTTGATCTATCTCAATTTCTTTTCTTCCACCTGTATCCAATCACTCCTTCCAGTACATCCCTGAGTTTATGTTTCAAACCATCTAAGTTGTCTTCCTTCCAAGTTGTCCTCAATTAATGCTACCATCACTCTTTTACAAATGACTTCATTTCTTTCTTTATTTTTTCTTCTATTATTACGTATCCATCTCAACATTCTCATTTCAGCGATACTATATCGTGCGCATATAATTTTCTAATTTTTCAACATGCCATAAATCATAACTAATTTTATCGCTGACTTATAAAATTCTTCATTCAACTTAGCTGGTATTCTACAATAACATAACTTTCCAGGCGTACCCCATTTTATCCAACTTGATTTAATTATATGAATAGCATCATCTTCAATCTCTTCTTCCTTATGAACAATCGATCTTGAATATCGAAAATGATTACTTTTAGAAACTTCATGATCTCCAGTTTTTACTCTTTCTTCGTCTCCATTTCTAATTGTATTAGAATTGCATTCCACGTACCGTCTTTATCCTACTTAACATAAAATCTAATTTTAATGCACTTCTTCATAATTCCAACTTACAATTAACCCTAACTTTATTTTTGTTTCATCTATACATACATCATGTTATGTCATCCTGAATATGCCTAGCTAACTGATCCATAACTAATACAAAAAGGTAAGGATTAAGAGCAATTTCACGATACAAGCATATTCTAATTGAAACTCACCGATATTACCATCAGTAATTATTACACCAGTAGCCACTCCATCATACATATCCTTTATTACATTGATATACCTAATAGTAGTTCATTTCTTTTCCACCATAAGACTATTTTAGAGACTATATCATATATTTTCTCTAAATTAATAAAAATCACATAAAAATCTTATCTTTTTTCTTTATACTTTTCATTAACCTAAAAAGAAAAATAACTTTTATAATCGACCTTTCAGACATAAAACCAAATTAATTCTCTAATATTTTTATTTTGTATTTCAATCTATACTCAATTACCCTCTCTCAAAATTTTATAGAATGAAACAAGAGTTTAATACGACGATACTTAAAAAAACTTTGAATATTTCTTTTATTCTTATATAGTGCTCTTCCTCCATTTAGACATCTTCTTGGTTTCTAAAATTTTATTAAATAAATTTGTTAACCAAGTTACTCCTACATCACTTAAACTGAAAAATTATTAATTTAACAAAAAAGATATAACATATTTTCAAACTTGCGGAAATGGATCCAAGAAAAAAAAAAGGGATAAAGAAACTTGACTCAGGTTACGACCATGGGATGATGATTTGGACCTACACCATTGGAGGTGCAAATAATGCGATGCAAATCGTTCAAGTTCATTCAACTACGCCGCAAATACGGAGCCAAAAATTATTTGAGAGGTTCATTGAAAAATAGAAGTTCTTTTCTCCACAATTTTCTATTTTATTTGTATATTTCACTTTTCAACAAGCAAAGCATATAGTGATGCAACTACTTGTGAAATACATTGTTCTTACAGTATGAGTGAGAGTGCAATGAAAATAAGTTTGTGATATGCTTTAATATTGAATGTGAAGCAAACATATGAAAAGTTAGTGTTTCCTTATCATACACACAAAAAAAAAATTGATAATTCACATGAGCAGCTTAAACGTGTTTAAAACAAATTTCAAAAAGTCACAAAGCCCCTTACCATATTAGAAGCACGGTTTCTTTCAGACAAAGCAACACCAGCAACTTCGAGTAAATTTCCAAGCAGGCAGGCATAACCCGGATATTCAGGTGATGCATCATTTGGGAGGACACTAACATGACCAGGCAAACATGATGCCATTTGGTGAATATAATGTTTGCCCAGTCCCCTCGTTGAAAAAACCTGAAACACGAATAGCTTAATCCAAGTAGAAACACTTGATAGAAGACCAAAGTAACAAATAGAATATAAACCATTGGTAGGCCCAAAAAAAATGCCTGCCTTACACTTATTCAAGACAAGTCACTAAAGCTCATACATACAATAAACAACATAATTTACACTCACCCAATAGAGCAAACTTTTTTAAGTTGATAGAGCAAACTTTTTTTCCATTTTTAGGAAATTTGTAATTTACTTGATAGAGCAAACTTTTTAAGTTGGACTAGTTCAGGAATATATAGCACACAGTGGAATTTTCACATGAGAGGATTTCGTTAACACTTCATCCAACTTTGATGGCCCTAACTCCCAAAATTTTCTACTGATAGAAGAAAATCACCTCCTTGAAGTATGGCAGATGATGCCACAGAAAAGGAATGGTAAGAATTTGCAAGGAAAAACTCCATTGTGGGTCAACCCTTGAACAACAACATGAATCCTGACCAACATGTGAAGCAATTAGGATAAGAACATGCTCGAAGGAAGACACATTTCCACGAGACTCTGGGGTCTTCACATTTTGCTGCATCAGAGACATCTCTATCAGGAAGAGCATAGCATGTAGACAAGATAAGCACCACACGTCTGTTTATTTTCTTTCTGTACATAATATGTACTGATCATCTTGGCACTATCTTGAAACAAGTAAGTTTTCATATAATTGAAAATAAAATTCTTACCACACCAGCTAGAACCATGCCACGCAGCAGAGAGAAAACTTTTCTCTGCAGGAGATAATCGATGACTTTACAGACCCATGGAAGTTCAGGATTTGTTAAACAAGCCACTGTTTCTAGCCAGATGATTGTTGGCATGGTAGAATACTTGGATGGCATCAGAATTTGATTTTTCAAATGACTCCTGTGCAAAGGGAAAAAACAGATCAGGAATTGCAATAGATGCCAAAAGGGACTCACATGTAAACATGAGTTTTACAGATAGCTCTAGTGACAAAAACAAATTAACAGTATGCCCCAGAAGTGTACCTTGCAGTAAACAATTAATTAATACAAATAAAACTCAAGAATGCTTCAGTTTATGGACAGTTTAAAAAAGCCAATGATTCTGCGGATACTCTGGGCACAGCATAGAAAATATATGGAAACCACACAGTATATATGCTAAAGGCCTGCACGTGCTACACACATGCTTTTATCAAAGGAATGGAATACAATGGGTTGTTGCCAGCTTTTTCTTTTCTGGGCAATGCAACACCTAATCGCAACCAAAAGACCAGAAGGCACTGAATCAAACGTGTGCTGGACTAGAGGCTTTCCCATTAAAATAGAGAAATTAACGCAAGATGTTGATCAATGACATGGTGAAGTGGCTCTAATAACTATCAAAATCTCCACCACCAATTTATTCAAAAGTAACCATTTATTAAAAAATCCAGAAATTCATAGTAAATTCCTAGCAACAAACCAAATCCATATTCATCGAAATTTATAATATAACTCTAGCAACATATCAAATCCATATATTTTCAAAGTCCGGCAAGTTTTGGAGGGACTATCATAATTTGCCAATCAGTCTATGCACACTACAGTTTGGATCTCATCCCCTCCCTCCCATCCCCCCCCCCCCCCCCCCTGCTCCCCCTAAAAAAAAAAAAAAATAAACACACACACACACGCACAAACAAACAAACCCCCTCTCCATGCAGCCCATTTTCCCTTCACCATGCAGGAGGCCTACCATATGTTATAGCTATCTCAGGCCATTGCAGTCATGCCACCTCCATCAGCTGCCTGTCTGTACATTCATTGTTGACGCAATTCCATATCACTATTTGAAATTTGGGCACCCCTTGTGTCACATGGCAGCAACTTAGCATGCTTAGTTTATCAGCTTCTATTTTTCATGTTACAGATAGTTAATTTAAGCAATATGATGCAGTTGTACTAGATATGGCCGTTATCATTAGTACAAGTTTCAAAATGTGTCCCATTAGATTTTGTCAAGTGTTCCGCCAACAGTTATTTTAGTAACAATTAGCAAAACAGTATTAAGCAGATTGGATGTCCAACATGTTCAACCAGACACTGTAGAATGCAGTACTAGGGCCTCCAAGGAATTTATTGTCATTAAATAGATCAAATTTCCAACACAAATGGAATGTCCCTAACTAGTCTAGAAAGTTATACAATTATAAAAATCTAAATTTTGAATCTGATTCATGCATACCACTGCATTAATTTTCAATGTTTTTAAAAGCAGCTGTGCTATGCAAGCTACATATCTAGCTGCACATATGGTCGTTATTTTAAACTATTTAAAAATAATAACAATATATTAAGTACAATAAAAGCAACAATAATGACAGAAATTTTTGATGGATGGATAATAGCAATATCAGTAACAATAATAACTAACAATTAGTGCTCATTATTTAGTATCTAATACCTAATAGCAGTAATTATAATATAATCTGTATTTTAGCACCATAAATCAAGGTCCACAAACCCAATACCAATTGGTCTCTTATTAGTTCGGTATAATTAGATTAGTACAGTATGGTATGCATCCCATGTTGAGACAGGATGCCAATACTTCTCACTTCTAGCTATATGGTACCACTTGAACTTGGGCAATACAGCCCAATACCAAGCTGTTTTCCTAGGTTTGGACCGATTTAGTTCATACCGAATCAAATCTTGATTCCGTACCAATAACTTGCTGGTATAGTACAATGCAGTTGGTATAGGTCAATACAACAAACCTTGTTATTAATACCTGTATCAAGCCACCAGAAACCATATCAAACCTAACCATCAGCTCAAACCAACTTCACCCACATCAGCCTGCACAAAGCTTCAAAATGCAAAGTTGGCTAACATATGCAGCCATGTGATGCCAAGCAAGCAACATATTCAGCCATACAATGCTAAGCGAACCACCTTTTCAATCCATATGGCCGGATATAATACTGCATATAGGCAATGCATGCGGTCAAGGGACCACATATGCATATTGGCTAAATATGCATATTTTTCAGGCATATATGTGGCAGCATGCAATGCATTTCAAACACTGTTAATTTCTATTCAAAATTTCACAACAAAAAAAATCAGATGATGATCCCAAGCCAACCATATGAGGTTGTCACAGATATCAGTGTGCATAATTGCAATAACAAAATACTGGGACTTGACTCAATGACTGCTATACCATATGAAAGGATCGCTTATGACGAACTTAATAATAAGGCAACCAAAACCTTTTTATGAGGATGATGACAACAATGGTTTTCATTATCTTTTCCATTATATCAATACAGTGGTCAAAATTACAAATTTGAAGGACAAATATGTAATAGACCTTCCTCCGAGACATACTTTTAAATGATTAAAAGGCAAGAAGAGCCAAAAGTAAAAATGCTCACTAAGGCAAGGCCCAAGCAGCTATTTCAAATACCATATGACACATGCAACTCACCTATTTTGGTAGATTGCTTGCAAACAGATATATACAAGTTTTTTAACTCTATGCTCCACAAGAGAATGTTTTGAAGAGTAATCCGGGCCAGCAAAGAGACTGACAATATTCCCTGCAAACAAGTAAACCCCATATCAAAAATAACAATAGACCCAACTAGAGTAAACCAATCGCTACAAGAATATCCAACATGATATAGGATCAGAAATCAATTAAAAGTAAAATACAAGGCATGGTTTTAGGTCCCAATAGGACGTCCTGTAGGTTGCTGGAATGGGTTGCTATCTCAACCATCGAGACGGGGCCATCCTAGCATCGCAATCGCAACTATCGGGATGGGACCGTCCTAAAATCCCAATCAGCGTGTTTTAGGACATCCTCTGCCCCTAGTAGGTAAGACAATGGTGCGTCTTGTTCCACAGACACTAGATTTAAAACCTTGATATTAGGTATTGAACCTCTAAAATAATTATTTAATGTGTCAAGGGAGAAAAAAGCAATAAATGCCATTGGAACCAAATAAACCCATCTGAGTGAACACCTAAACAATTTCTTTCATTGCTTCATAAAGATTTATGAAACAAATAAAAAAAAGCATGTCAGAAAGAAAGCACACATAAGACCAAAAACCATAGGTAGCCACCAAAGCCTATCCCCACCACACACTAAAATAAATATTTAATGTGTCAAGGGAGAAAAAAAAGGCAATGAATGCCATTGAAACCAAGATGTTAAATCTCATGGGATAGGGGTGTTCCGATTTTTTCACAAAATGAGACGCCTCGTGTCTCGTCCTGTCTCGATTCTTAAACCAATCAGGCATCCCAATACTTGCTTGAGGTGCTTTTTTTCTTTTAAAAAAATTCTTTATGAAACTTTAGTGTTTTATTTGATTTTTAAACATATTTGAACTTCAAAAGCTATATCTTTATGATAAATTAGATATATTTAAAAGTGACATTATAATATATTATGACCGAGATAGGATAGAACAGGATGGTCGAAATCAGTCTCGAAATCTCTCTGGAACGAGACGTCTTGGCCCCCATCCCACTGACACTTGAATCAGCGATTGAAACAAGATACGCCATCTGAGCAAACACCAAAACATGTTTCTTTTCACTGATTAACAGATATTTATGGAAAGAAGAGAAACAAATATAAAAAAACATGTCAAAAAGAAAGCACAAGCAAGACCAAAAACCACAATAGGTAGTTGTCAAAACTTAATCCCTGCTACACTACCTCTGTTCCCACTGTTGATCTCTTTTGATTTAGCAGCACATATCTTTAGCAACTATCATAACCAACCCATTCACTCTTTTGGCAGGCTAATTTAAATCTCAAGGGCAAAGTTCGAGAATCCTTCATCATAAGAAACAAGCAGCTAAGAGCAACTATGACCAACAACCATCAACATTTAACAAGCTCACGTTTTACTCACCTACCAACTCGATACTATATGTGACAGACTCTACATTCTTGACCCTTAAGCAAAGAGCATTCCATTTCCAATCAAGTCAACCTTTCACGGTCTTGGAGGAAGCTTTATGAATCTTCTTGTGATATATGATACAACATTCCCATTCCAAACCTTGATCTCTCCGTAATTCCCAGCAAACCATCATTGGATTTCAATCTTAAATTATAATATTTCACTTGATCATGTAACTCGTCAAGATACATGTAGCAGATTTATTGCAAAACTAGGAATTACAATGGAACAAAAATATCAATTCAAAGAAAGAACACATATCATAGAGTTTGCAAAAATATCAATTCAAAGGAAGAACACGTATCACATAGTTTACACTCAAAAGATAGAGAGCCAAATCAGATGCTTTGGGCATCTACAACAAAGATTTCAAGGGATTGCACAGATAGAGGATATAGAATTATGCCAAAGAACAAGAAAAAACAAGGGAAATGCAAGAGACACCATGAAAAAGGTTGTGAAAAGGAATTAAGAAGCTCTGGCCAATGGTTTCAGCTCACATCTAACGCATACAGTTTCTTGCTACATTCCCAAAGAAGACCCATCAAACCACCCCAATCTCTATCATCACTTTAGCTCCTTTTTTCCGAATGGAATCATCAATTTAGCTTTTAGCAGCAACGATTGGCAAATAACTCATGATTCATATATATTTGGTCAGAAACAAAATATGTACCATTTGGTGCAGATTTCATTGATGATATAATGATTGTGACTAGAAAATTATGGTATTAGGTGACAAACTCACATTATAATGTAAAAATATTTTTTAAAAAAAAAAAAACTAAGTAGAAGTAGGTACATTTAATATAAATTTTCAAGGCAGACAAAATGGCCTTGTCAAAAATATTAGACAAGAGATACTGATCTGGATGATTTTCCAATTAAACATGACCCAAACTTGTATCTACATTTAAGGGTACATATCTTTTTTTTTGGCTTAGATATATATATATATATATATATATATATATATATATATAATCAGAATTAGTGGTTAAAAAT
This sequence comes from Metroxylon sagu, assembly GCA_017589505.3. NCBI lineage: Eukaryota > Viridiplantae > Streptophyta > Magnoliopsida > Arecales > Arecaceae > Metroxylon > Metroxylon sagu. The sequence continues at coordinate 895,918 of JACVBY030000497.1, read as the reverse complement.
TCACAAGTGCAAAAGATCTTTCATATAAGAGGCAATTTCTCATCTTTTTGTTTCATCCTCTAGTGAAAATTTAACATGATATGATATATTCAGACAGCAAGGAGAATTTGGATTAATTTTCCCGCGAAAGAAATGCAAAGTAAGATATAATGATACAGTAATAGAAGTTAAATTTAGTACATGATATCAGAGCACCAGATGCAATACCCCAATATAAGATCCATAGCAGCAGCAGCAAGCTAAGCTATGAAACTACAGAGAAATGGAAGCATCATACAATCTTCTTCCACCAGACCAGATGGGCTTGTTGCCATCATTATACTTACCTACATGTTTAACTCTCAATCAATTTGTCTTCCTCTTTGGCATCTCATTATTTTTTTTGAAAAATTCAACATGTTTATTATTATATTACCAATGTGTCCAAATTAATCATCAATTCGAGCTTTAAAATTGTTCTGCATATGTTCATATTCAAACAAATTTGTTATCAGAATAATAGTAGAATATAAATTTAGTTAGACAGATGGTAAATTGGTACCAAATTTCAATCATTTTTCTGTTTATCAGTGAGCACATGATATTTAGCTGTCAATTAACAATTCTCCTAAACTGAAGAAGAAGATAAAAAGAAATAACAGAATCTGTTTACAACACACTTTTGGGCATTTCTAAATGCTCCTTGATCTCATAGAAGCACCTTCATGATGTAGGGCATGTTGTCCTTTTACAACACTATCTTTCTTTTTAGAAGTACTTTATTAACTTTAGAAGTTGTAAAGGACTTATTTTAAGCAACAGCAGACATGCCCTAAACTATGAAAGCACTTCTACAATTATTAGTCAAAAAAGCACTTTAGGAGAAGCTAAAAAAACTAGTTCCTGGCTTCCCTTTTTGTGAGATTGCATCATCTTCCAGATGTGGTATGCCGATTTAAAAAAGTATTGCATGATACATGATCACCTAACATCAGATATACCACAACATAATTTTTCTTAAGATTTTGAATAAAACTTGTTTTCGATAATGACTTCTTGAAAAGCAAAAACAACACTGAACATGGCCTTATTTAATTCAGAAACATAAGCTTGATAACAGCAGAGCAGCAAATTAGAATTGCATATCTTGCTTTCAATTTAAAAACCAAATTTACACTTAATATCAAGAATCTAAATAGCATCATGATGAGAATATCAAGGTTTTAAAAACTCGTACCAGCAGGCATACTGGTTTTCTGAAAACCAGTACAATACCTGGCACCAACACTGCGACACATGATATGGGACTGTCCTTACCAACACTGTGTATGGCATTAGTTTTCTGCCGGAATGGTGCGGTACCACACGTACCATCCCCTTCTAATGGTTTTTAAAATTGTGGTGAGCCTCCTAAATATAATAAAAGGCGAGGAACATTGTGCATCATACTACTGCCCTCCTGATAGACGTTAGAAGTGAAAACAGAGAATACTTGATCCTAACAAGCTTTAATACAGATCCATAGTTTGTAAGAGATGGCTTCCGATGTGACTATTACTATCACATGTTTAAAACCAGGTGAAATACGAAATGCAAGGTTTTAAATCCCATAGGATGATACCATCCTAATTTTTTCTATGGAATAGAGCATACAGGCATCACACCCTGACTCGAAATTTGGGATGGAAGATGTCTAGGATGTACCAATTGGGATGCTGGGATGATGTTGGGGCGGTCCCATCCTAATACTTGGGCCAATAAACCGCCACAGCATCCCATCCCGGATTTGAAACCATAATGAAATGAATTGAGAATACTTGACCCTACTTATTGATTGTGTGTGCATGTGTGTAAATATATATAACTAAAATGAAAGGAATTCATGTATGAAATAGTAAATAAAGCCGTTAGGCTTACCATTATGTTGAACATATTGGAGCAACAATTGACATGCCTCCAGAAGGATGCTGACATCACCATTGTTGTTTGCAGTAAAGAAGAAAAGCATCTGGCGAAGAAAGTCTGAATCAGGACCGAAACAATGCCTGGCTTGACATAACAAAGCATTAGAAAAAGTTTGCAAGAAGAAAATAAGGCAAAGGAGAACAGTGATAAGAACTTAATCCAAAGGTAAGAATCAGCCTACCAATCAGCCTTTTGGCAACGGTCACCAAATGTAATGGAGAACTGTTCTCGCACCTTTAAACGTGCCATATCAACAGCCTTCCTCCCTCTGAAGCATTTCTGCAGCTAATAATTAGTCAAGTTCCATATATTGCAAGCACAGGAGACAGGAAGAGTAACAAAGAAGCTTTTTCTTAAAATTATATATAAAAAGTTGAAGCTGAGTCTTTGATAAATGTATCTCAAACACTTGAGTCCATTATCTTATGAAACACAACTCCTACAAAAAATATGACCATAAATGTTGCCAGTTTTAGTTGATAAATGCATGATCATTAAAAAGACCAGGAATTAATGCTGCCCCATTTTCTAGGTACAATACCAAAAAAAATTCCATTTAATCATCAGACCAAAGAATCAAAAATTTAATTTCTTTGAAATCGTTACATATGGTGATATAAATGCATGGTAACAAGTTTTACAAATATGGTCCACAAAGAAACACGATTATCTTACCATTGAGTGAGCCACATGGAATAATTAACAAAATACAAAATATGCATATGGTCATGCATAGAATATCTTAATTGAAGCATTCCACTTTTTATGGTTCATAAAAGGTACGGAAAATGTACTGGCAATCATATTTTGAATGTTAATTGAAAATGATGCAATCCATCATTTATTACTGTTGCAGTTTTTTTCTAAAACTACATAGCATTTACAAGATTATTGATCTTCAAGCAATAAATTGCAATATTTTCACAGTAGTGTTTGCACACTTGATATGAAGAGAATGGATACACGGGCCAGTTAACAGTAAATAGCTGTAGTGATACTAAACCAAAACCCACTAGTAACTTGAAACCTCTGGACCCATCCATCAGCCTGAGAATGTGCCACAATAATAAGAGCAAGTCCAAATAGTCTAACAAAATTTCAACCATGCAACAAGTGAGAAACAATTTCGGACTTCAAAACCAAATAAATGCCTCTTCTATCAACTTGACCCCTTTCAAGTGATGTTGCATGAAATGCAGATAGCACACAGGTTTATAGTATGTATGACAGCTTAACGACGTAGTGTACTTTTTCATTTTGCACTAACTTCTCTCCAAACAAAAGATTCCCACCAAAAAAAAAAAAAAACATAGCAGTGTAGCAAGCTCAAATTAAGGTAGGTATATCATTTTTACAGAACTTCTGTTCATAGATTTACAGATCTTCTATTCATTAGATTTTGGTTTTTCCTACTGATTTCAGAAAAAAAAAAAAAAAAAGAGAGAAATTTTTTAAAGCATTCTAAAAAATGATAGTTTCAAAATCATAGAATTTTCCCTCTAATACCATTTATCACTTTTAATACCATAAAAACCCTTTCATTCTTTCTAGAATAATTAGGGGCTGCTTGAAACCCTGTAACAACAGATGCACAGCAACTGTAAGTTGAATGCAGCAAGAATTGCACGTGATTGAGTTGCATATGGCTAAATTTGTTCCATCTGGAAGGCTGCAGCTTTTGATGCAGAACAAATTGTTTTCGATTTAGATGATAACAGCTGAGAATTGTAATTTCAAAAGAGTTGTTTGGTTAGATGTAACAGTGTGCTTCAAAGGAGCCTTTTTCCACTCCCCACAATGCTCAGCTCACCACACTCTGCTTGGCCACACCAAAGAGGGCCAACAAGCCCTCCCTTGTCAGCAACAAAATCCAACATAACCATGCATGCCACAGCAGCCTTGTCATCCTCCACCATTAGATGGCTAGCATGCCCCAATTACTCAAACTACTGACTGCTTTAACGACCAGCCAGCACATCACCAAGGTACGCCATTGGAATCCTCCTCATAAGAACCACAAAAAAGGTTGGCAAATGCGATCATAAGCTATGGGACAAAAGGTGACCACCCTTCCCCTGCCAAGTATCAATTGAGCCCTATGAGCTGCCCCCTCCCCCTTCATGTTGCTGTACAGCAACAAGCATTAGAGCATGCCAGAATGGCATAGCCCCCCTTGAAGAAGGCAATGATGCTGAGGATTCCCAAGGAGCTGTGAGCCATGATTTGGGCAATGATGGAACCCTAGCCATGGGCAGTGAAGTGAGCACTTGCAATAGTTGGTGAAGTGAGCGCTTGCAATAGTCAGAAAAGCACAATGAGGGAACAAAAGGTAATGGCAACAGGATGGAGTTTGGGAAAGACAAGAAAGGCAAGCTATAAGCTGAAGCTGGATCTAACGACGAAGCAAAGCCTCTTGGCACGGACATAGATTGCAATCTTGAGGAAGGTGTGAACTTTGGAATGGTGAAGCAAGCAATGAGACTAGGATCAGTTGCAATGGAAGCCATATGGAGGGGGCAAAGACAAGAAAGGGGAAGACACAAAGTGGGAGACAAAAATGTCAAGGCCGTCAAGGAGAGGTCGACAAGACTAAAAAGTAACTCAGAAGGAGCACTGGGCATTGAAACAAGAGAACATCGAAGGTGGGTTACCAACTCTTCAAATCCTAATTCAAGTGAGGAGGGGGTTACAATCTCATCAAAGGTATCATTACACAGACCCAAACAATACAAAATTCCATAGCTGAATGGACCATCATTTGACCTCGAGTCAAGGATTAATAATTCAGGCCCAAGCTGCAAGTAGGGCAAGTCGCAACTTGCATCATGCAATCGAGTTGTAGGCCTCCAAACACCTAGCTAAGCCACACATGCAACCCAACCTGCAGGTAAGATAAGCTACAAGGATCCAAAAAGCCACTTATACATTCCCAGCACTGAATAAATAAGGAAAAATTACAAAATCCTGTCTATAAAAAAAGGAAAACTATTTTTAACAACTTTAAAGAAATAACAAGGAAAATACAATTCCTTTTCAGGGAAGTAAAATAAGTCTTATGTCTGACTTGTCCTCTCATAGTAAAAAATAAGGAAAAAATTAAAAATCCTCACTGTAACAAAACAAGAAAATGCCTTATTACAACCTCAATAACAAACAAAAAAGGAAAAAAATTAAGAGACCTAACTATAAAACCCGTGTACATTCCACTTGTTCAATTGCTAGTCAATCCACAGCCCCAAACATCTAATATGATAAGATAATCAACAGCATCGCACTTCAATAACCAAAACATAGACAAAATTATAGCTTAACCATCTTCCCATCAAACTTGGAAGTCTTTGCTCACTAACCTGAATTTTATAGCATTATTATATTCTTTTTTTACTATGAATACATAGGCTTGTCACATTCATTTGGTAATTCAATATGTTGGAACAAAAAAAAAATGATGAAATTCAGAAGATAATGCAAATGGAATGGATTAGATTACAATCATAGAGTTTCAAATAATGAGGAAAAAAAAAAATCTACATTTAATAGTATTCAATTCATCACTTTAACTTGCCAATCAAAAAAGATCCAAAGATTTAGGAGAATAAAATATTTAATACTAAAGAAATATAACCTTATAAATGTAATGAAGCTACTGTACCACACCGATTCATAGTATACTATACATACATAATAAACCAGTCCAAGCACAATATAAAATATAAGTTGGTATCATGCATAAAAATCTATGATGGTCCATATTGGTCCGTTTCGATGCATGTTCACGCAACATAAACTCATATTAACTCATATTGGTCCAATATATACGTTAGAAAGAGTCATCTTCTTTCCATGAGCCCTAACACGTGGCTAGGCATGTTATGGTACAAATATAGTACCATGCATTTAAAGTATCCATGTCTTAGTGATAACATACTATAGCAACCAATAATAAAGAAGGATGTACAATGCAATAATCTGATCATAGAGCATAGAGCAAGGATTATATAAATATATATCTCTAATGAAACTTTTTATTGTATTGTTTTTGAAAGGCATTGTTACCCCAATTATAATGCTATGATACCACTTGATACACATCCCATTTTCTGTTAGAATGACATGGTGGAAAGCTTTTCTGTTAAAATGACATGGTGGAAAGCTTTCGAGAACTTGAGGAAAAGAGAATGAAACCTTAGATAATAACACTCCTTTCTTGGAGAAGATAAAAACTTTGCTACCATCTTATCATCCAATGGAACAATACAGATGCATTTGGAAATCTTTGTCAATCCTTCCATATATTACATTCAGATGGCCATCCACTTTCAACTAAGAAATGCAATTTTTGCCATCAATTAACAAACATCACCAGATTCAACTAGCTGTTTAAAGTGATTCCATATGAATTAGTTTGAAATGACGACATCCAACTATTATTATTAGATTGATGGTGATACACAAAAAAAAAATTTATGCTATCCATGGTCATAAGTCAAGAGTACACATAATTTCTTTTCCCATTTTTTCTGCCATTTATTTCTTGAATCTGTTTAATATATCTTACTTAATACTAATTTTTATCCCTACTTTGAAAAGGGGATTTTTAAAAACAACTTAACTCAAAAGGCATTATCCCATTAATGTAGACTCCCTGCAAAAACTTTCACTGAAATGTTTTTCAGTTAGTTAGGAAAGGACTCCCATTGAAAATTTCCCTAAACTATATGTTTCCGGTTACAAAATGGCCTATATTTAATGATTTAATGGCTAGCCCTTGAATAACCCAGTTTAATTCTATATTGGCTCTGCCAAAACCATTTGTGGGTGCTGCAAGAAAGATAAGGAGAGATTTCTTGCTAAAATACACTTGATTGTGTAATTTGGATGCCCAGAGTTAGGTTCAGAGGACTTAAGTGCCTCATGCTGTTTGCAGCGACAAGTCATTGTTGAGTACTAACTATCATCAGGTTCCAAGGTATGTTGCATTATCAAACATCCTTTCAAATTTTTTATCACATCCATTGCTTATGCTAGATGATGAACCAAAATATTGCCGACAAAGTTAGAAACAAAGAACCAAAACAGAAGCAATGCCATCATGCCTCACCATTCAGGCCCAATTAGGACAACCAACACGCTAATCCATTAATCTTTTCTGTTGTGATTGGGAGAGTGTAAAGAAAACTGGCAAGATGATGAAGAACTCAAAAGGATTGTTCCAAATACCACCATTTAGGTGGATTCTTGTGTTTGAGGGACTTGGGATGCCAATTCCATGTGGCAGCTAACATTCACACGTGAAATATCTTGTGGCTAGGGAAAGTCGATCACGCTGTGCCAAATCTTCATATTCTAGCTATATGAGAAATATGCTCCTCCTCCGCAACCAATTCAATTACGTGCTACCATATAACATAATTTTAATATCTCGAACACACAGCAAACTCTGACAGACAGCCATAACCCCATCATATCAAAACATTTATAACTGTCTTTGCTGTTTGCCACTTACCCTACAGATTATCCTGAAGTGGAAAACTATAAACCTTAAAACTAGACAAATGTAGTGAGGGCGTAAGAATGGAAGTCGCCAAAACAACAATCTATTTGGGCTTTTCCTCGCACATAATTCGAACAGCGAATCGCGACCACTCAGTTCCAAGATATAGCTTTCGACATCCAGCGAGAGTTAAATATTTACACGAAAAGGGTACATTCTGCATCAAATAAGAACGACTCACGGAGAAATGGCCATCCGCTAACCTGGATTTTGATAGCAGCGTTGGTCTGCTGCCGAAACCCTAAACGGCGCTTCCTCTCCATCCGCGTCTGCTCCAAAAGCATCTGGCGGTCCCTCTCCTTCGAGCTCCGTCCCCCCAAATCCACTCTCTTCCGAGTGGATGCATCCCCCGTGAAGAACATCCTTCAATTAATTCACGATAAGAACACCAAAAAAATCATCAAAAAAATAAAAAGGATGGTTATTCCACACGGATTTCTTCCCAGAAAAAGATCAGATTCCATGTCACGACATCAAGAAAAGACCGGATTGCTTCCGGGATCGAATCAAACCTGGAATCTGCTGAATTGATCTCTTCTCAGCTAGGAGAAGAGATCGCGAAGGCGATTCAGAGGCGCAGATCTATACGCTTCGGTGGTGGTGGAATCAGGAGAAAGTGGACGGCGAGTCTCCCCAGTCGAAAAGCGGTGCCCGGCTTCCCTGGCGAGGCTGGTAAAAGGTTAGGTCGCTCCACGGGGTCCCATTTCACACACACCGACGAGTTTCATGGTATTTTAATTTTTTGTGGAATGACGGGAATGCCCTTAGAGGCGGGTGCATAGTCGTCGGCACAACGTTGCTCGAAACGTCGGTCCAAAAGTTTTGCCCGACCGGACCCACTTGATTCGATCTGGCGTCTCAGATTGGACCTGGACCGGACTTGTGGCTAGAAAAATTATGGACCGGGTTAGAAAGGACCTAAGGAATTCCAAAGGGATTTATTCACCGGATCGGATGCAGGCTCCAAACCAAAAGATTTTTTTGAAAAAAAAAAAAAAAAAAAAAATTGAAAGAGACTTGCAAGCGGTGGACTATCGAGATGGTAACCCTTCTAAATACTTGGAAGTCCTCGTGAAAGAAATGTTCGAATTCTGGACCTATCTGGTACAACTCGCAAAGGATTAATTTTGTAAGCTAGCATGCCAAAGTGTGCCATATTCACTTGTCTTGATAATTAAGTTAATATCAAATTTAAGTTTTAAAAACCCCATAATAACCTATTGAAACTCATTTTTTATGCTTCAGAAAAATTATTACTTATTATTTTTAAGATACTATCGTTACACGCGAACCTATATTTTTTTTTTTTGGATAAATATGATAAGATAAAATTTTTTTATGCATTGAAAATTAATTTTTGTATTTATTATCTATGTTTTTTTATTATTATATTTTTGCTGGATAAATTACAAAAAAAATTATCTATCTTTTTTATAATATCTGCTTTGTATATTGGTCATTGATTTCTCTTTTATATTAATGTCTAATTTTTTCATAGCAAATTATATTTTCAACCTTATTTTTGATATATACATTGATTTTAAATAAATTTTATTTTTTAAAAAATATATATATTAATAATTATCATTCATTAATTTTATATTAGTATTGCTTGTCTCAACAAAACATTGATTACGTCGATAATCAAAGCAAAGTTGATGGAATATTTTTGAAATAAAAAATATATATTATTTAATTGATAAAAAATTAACTTATCAAACTTTTCGATAAATAAGTCTTTTTCTATTTTGTGCATAAATAATGCTCATAGATATTTGTTTTATTTATTTGATTTTTTTGTTCGTAATAAGAGAGCACAAATAAATTAGTTCATGAAAAAATTGACTCATTTAGTAGAAGAAAATGGAACCTAAAAATGGATTTCACATAATAAATGATATATAAAAAAACTTATCATTGAAATTTAAACATTAATACATTTTCACAACTTAAAATATTTACTTTGCTAATAAATAAAATAAAAAAGCTTATCATATATTCTAAAATAAAATTTAAAACTTATACTAAATCATTATTTAATATGTGTTAGGTCACAATGAATTTAGATCTAAATTTTATATCATCACATAGCAACAATTCTATTTTACTGCATGGATAACCACATCAAACATAAAAAAATATGTTATGAGTTCATCCAACGACGCTATATAAAAAATAAAAATTAAATTTTATACACCTCTTTATATTACATTTAAGTTAACATTTTATTTTTATCATGCTCTTCATGTATGTGTGTCTACATGCATACATACATGTATAAATCAGACTTTTTACATACCTGGTATTAAGTAAACGTCTCATATCTAATCAGCAAGACCAAGATATCATCCACCCACATAAATTGACGGGTTGCTGACTTGCTGCTGCGTTCAAGAGTCCATACGTCCCAAATGACCTCAGAACTATCGGAATAATTCAACAACGTTCCGGGCGGAAGAGTAAATAAAAAATGAAAAAAAATTCCTTCGCGAAAGTTCACGGTCTCATGCGGTAGCGGTACCTTCACCGACCAAAGATACCGTCATGCAGTCCAACGAAGCAGGTGCTCCAGACCCGGTCGGGTCGAACAGGTTGAGCCGCCCGACTCGTTGCTCCTTGAATCTTTCGAGCCGTGCAAGCCCCAACCCGTTCCGAACGCCAGAACTTGGAGGGTGGTAACCGAACCGAGTGAACTCTACGGTCTCCCCATCCCTTCTAGGTGCCATCGAGATTGTGGAACCTTCTAGGGTTTTAAGGTTGGATAGAGTGAAGAGAAGTGCGCTCTTCCTCTCCCCTCTCCATTGCGGATTTTTTTTTTTTTTATTTTTTTCTCCTGAGCTCTTCTTCTATTCTAGGGCTTTCTGCTGCTCAGATATTCTCCAATGGCGGTATTTTTTCCCATTTTCTTTTTTTTTTTTTTACTTTTTTCTTTCCCTCATTAATCTCATATTCTCTATAGTTATCTTGTTGTCTGGATTTTTTTTCGCCGATGTTAGGTGGAACAGCTGCTTAAAGATGAAGCCACCGAAGAGAAGGGAGATCGGGCCAGAATGGATGCCTCTTCTTGCTTCACTTTCGATCTAAATCACTATATATTTTAACGAAATGTATGCAAGAATATCTTTTTTTTAAGGTAAAATGGATGCAAAAATATCTGTTTTATTTCGCTTCTTTTTTTTTTCTTTTTTTTTTTTTGGGTTCAACCTCGGTTTATTTTATTTCTACTGTTTCGCAGTCGTATTTTGTACCAGAGAAAACTACCTCTTTAAATCAACTATGGAAATTTGAGAATAACGAGTCGTGAGATTCTTTGGAATGGACCGATATGCAGTGAGTGGAAGCATGCAGTGAGATTAGTTTGATTATTTATTTCATTTTCTATTCTATTAAGTGGGTTATTTTCATAAAAATGAGACTCTTTTCTGGTAACCATGGTCTCATGGGTATGGGTCGTTTCACCTGTTGAAGCCTTCTTCATGGCCACATTACAGAGTTTAATTGCCACTTAAGAAACAGAATGATATCAATAACATTTTGATATCTGTTCAGCTCTCCAAACTCTTTAAACCCTTCGATGACGCATGCATGCTTTTTTAACAACCCCCCCTCCTTTTTCCATTATTTTGAGCAAAAACAACATAAAAGTTTACTTATATGATAGATAAGTGAACTTAAACTCCGATGAATTATGTTAATGCGACTGATTTTACCAGATTCTGTAGTTTTGCAGTTGTATCCTTGTTATGGTTTTCAAGTAGCAGTATGAATGCGTACTTGAATCTGCTTGCCTTCTTATTTATATTACATAAGAGGCTATACCACCCAGACCAACATGTACAAGGCCGTTGTACAGTTCAGGTGGATTAGTTAACAGGCTCTTCACAATGTTTCAGAGGCGCATATTTCCACTATAGAAGATTTAGCCATGTATTTAGAGCTTTTACGGACCAATTATTTTGCGGTAATACTCCCCTGCAGACCTCCCCCCCTCCAAAAAAATAAAGAAAAACCTTGAGGAATCACAAAGATTTCCTTGTTAAGACCTTTGTCAGATCTTTTGTATTTCTGTTTCTGAACTTTATTTATGGTTGCAACATTTTGTAATTGTCTTTCTTATGTAGGCATCATTTGTGGGTGCCATGGCTATTGCTGATTTAGTCAAGACCACTCTAGGGCCAAAAGGAATGGTATGTGGATCTTCGAACTTTAGCCATCATCTTCCAATTTGTTTTATGAATTTAAACTGCATATGTGTGCATTTGAGATGCAGGATAAGATCTTGCAGTCAACTGGAAGAGGACGTGCTGTTACTGTTACCAATGATGGTGCTACCATCTTGAAATCACTTCATATAGACAACCCTGCTGCTAAGGTACTAGTTGGTATCCTTAGTCTTCCTGATTATCAAACTGGATGTCTTTGTATTATTATTTGTTTATTTTCTGCTTCATTTAGATCACCATTCTTCAGTTCTCTTCCTTCTCCTCAACTTGTTAAATTCTAACCAACTAATTGCAAATCTCTCTCTGATGAGGCTTTATCTCCTTTTTGCGAAGCACCTGGTAGGGGAAAAAAATGCAAACTAGCATTCCCTTTATCCTAATAATAATAATAATAATAAAACTGTTTTCACATGGAAATTTGTTTGCTTTCAAGTAGTAGAGGGAGAATAAGTTCCTCCTTAAATTAAAAATCAGATATCTCAAAAGTTCAAGATGACGACGTTGGTGACGGGACAACTTCTGTTGTTGTTTTGGCTGGAGAGCTTTTGAGGGAAGCAGAGAAATTGGTCAATGCAAAGATTCATCCAATGACTATCATTGCAGGTCTGTCTCAAGCTGCTCTACATCTCTCTTCCTCAGTAGTTTATTGTTAAACAATTTTTGGATGTCTAGTTTCTAAATATGCATGTTATCTTGATTTTGATTATTATATTATTCTTTCCCTGGATTCTTTGCCCTTGCATTGTTGATTTTTTTATTAGCATAATCTTGGTTTTTTTTTTTTTTCTTACAAAATGGAATTGGCTTTTCAGATTTTTTTTGGCTTATTTAGCTTTTCTCTTTTTTGATGAATATGGAGTCATCATTGCTGCAATTCGCTTCTCCTGGTGTTAGTATTGTTATGTTATTGACTATTATCCTGTTATATGTTCTATCTTTTTTAATTAAAAATGATTTGTATGATCTTTTATTTTGCATATTTTCTTGGCTCTTTTATTTTGCATATTTACTTCTGCATGTCATATCAGTTCATTCTATGCGCCTTTGATGCAGGATTTTTTCCTTTCTATGGGCCTTTGATGTAGGATTTGTTGAAGGAAAAAAGAGGAATGATTTCTGAAAGCTGCTACATTGAGTGTTTTGTCATTTTATTGTCTAACAACAAGTGTATCATTGAACAACAACAGAGTAGCTTATGGTGAATTTGGCAGTTGAGGGTGTAGATTCAAGGGAGATTTTTTTTATATTATCATGATTGGACATAAGGACAAATAAACAGCAAACAAGGTTGATTAGATATCAATAAGGGGAAAAAAAAGCTAAGCGTGTGATCTATGATGAATTACTCAATTGGTCATGCCCAACGGTGTGGGAATAAAGGATAACCAAATTGGAGTGATAGGGAGTGGGGCAGAAACTTTAGTCCCTGGGGGTATAGACCTCAAAAACTTGTGGAGCCTGTCAGACTGATGTTTTTGTTTGTGCAAGTTATTGTTAGTCATAAATTTGATACTTCAGCCATCAAAAGTGTTTCTGTTCACTATCCCCTTACTCTATGTCTGTTTGGTTAAAATGATTCTGTACATGTAATCATTAGCATCGTAGCCTGACATCTCTACGTTGCTTGACGTTGTTTATATTCTAGATTATAATTATTGATGTTGAGAAGCATTATAGTTTCTTGCACTTTGGTCATATCTGACTTGACTCTACCTGATCTGTTAGGCTTCAGAATGGCTGCTGAGTGTGCACGCAATGCTTTGTTGCAGAAGGCCATGGACAACAAGCAGGATCCAGGTATTGACTAATGCAAAGAAATCGTAGGCATTTCTTTTGTTCGATGTTGTCATTCTGCATATCTTTGATGGGGCTTTATTAACCAAAGACTTGGGATCCAGATATTGACTAATGCGAAGAAATCATAGCTGTTCCTTTGTTTGATATTGTCATTCTGTGCATCTTTGATGGGCTGTGTTAAGCTGCTATAAACTTGTGTTAAGCTGCTATAAACTTGTCATGGCATCACATTTTAGATTTACCATTGCCCAATTTACTTACAAAATATGCAAATGCATACATTTATATAGTTATCCTGTATCTCTTATGGTGAGAAAGAGAACGGGTTCAATGCAGTCTTTATGTACCAGGCTTGCATATATTTGATGTATGCTATGCTTATTTGGTAATGCAGAGAAATTCACATCAGATCTAATGAAAATTGCAATGACAACACTGAGTTCAAAAATACTCTCCCAGGATAAGGAACATTTTGCCAAACTTGCAGTTGATGCTGTTTTGAGGCTTAAGGTATCGCGTTTCTTTCTTAATCTGTAATGCATAATAAACTTAACTTTTTTATTTGCAACATGTAGGTGTTTTAACCTTACTGGTGATTGCTTGTGATCTTCTATAATATACATCAGCATTTTGATTGTGATATTACACTTATCAGCATTATATGTTACAGTTTCTTCCTTTTTCAAAGTTTGTGTCATCAGGGTTCCTAGAAATTACTTGAGATGTTACTACCAGTGGCATGTTTTGAGCCAATTCTTTTCTAAATTACATATATTTCTTGTTGATGGCAGGGCAGCACAAACTTAGATGCTATTCAAATTATTAAAAAAGCTGGAGGATCTCTGAAGGATTCATTTTTAGATGAAGGGTAGGGATTTTACCTGTTTAAGCAAATATCAGCATGTGATGTAAGGCAGCGTCGCATGGTCTCTGCTAGTCCTCTGATCTGTCACTGATTGTTGTGTCACTTCTTTTTTAGCTTGTGTTTTTTGTCATACTGCTTGTGCTTCTTTAGTTTTTGATTATTAACACTATCAGCTGCCCTTTGAATGTGTAAAACAATCATGTGATACATGACAGAAAATTTTTACTTGCATCTGCTCTCTGGTGCATGACAAGACTACTAGTCTTTTCTCTTCATTTTTATCTTGTTATCATGCTGGTTTTCCTGACTGTTCACCTAGGGTTTGTTAATTAACCTCTGATTGTTTCTTGGCATAGAGGAATTTTCTTATAAGGCATCTTTCGCACTAAGCCATTAAATTTGAGTTTTTTGACTCCTTAACTTTGTCCTGCATTCTTTTGACTTGGTGAAATATCTTTTGTACACATTCTGATATCCTGCTTCAATATGCTTTGGGAAAAAAAAAATGTGTGCATGGGCATGCTGAAGCTATTGGTCATTTTTATATCAAAAAGTCCTGGGCATTAGTGTGGTTGGTGCACCAGTTTGGTGATGCTTCCCCTTAGTGTTAGAGCTGCCAATAGATTTGACAATATTAAATAAAAATTCTTTTTATGAACAGCTAATAATGGCAAATAAAGAAGTGACTGGGGATGTAAAAGGTAAGAAGGTGGAATGGAGGCGGATTAGAAGTTGACACAATAGAGGCAAGAATTTAGAGGAAAAAACTTCTGGCCTGATTCTCACTCAGAACAACTGATAAAACAGTTCTTGCTAATAACTAAATGACTCTCAACTTGCCTAGAACTCTTGCATGGTTTGTCTTTACTGATGAACCTAAAATTAACCGAATATGATTGGGAATTTAAGTCTTGATCAATTTGAAACTCCATTACCTGAAACTGCTCATTTCCTTTAAGAAAAAAAAATCAAGGACTTTTCGGAAATTTTGCTACTCATATTTCTATTGAATTCTGCGTAGAAAGCCCAATCTTTTTATAACATGCTTGCAATGACTCAAGATCTTTCTGTAAACTATCCTAGATGTAAACTAGAACTCATAAACAATATTCCAACTTAAAATATGTTTCAAATATGCTCTAGAAATATATCCTGAAAAATATTATGGAAATTGCAAGGAAATATGAAATGCATAACCTATTTTGAAAAGACTTGAAAAAAACTTCTGAAAGTTGGTCTATTCAAATGTGTTAACTAAAAAGGATTCAAAAAAAAATGTTAGGGCCTAAGTAGGGCTGTTGATGGGCTGGGCTGACGTGGGTGGCCTGATGACCCTGCCCAAGCAAAATCGGGCTCAGGCTGAAGGTTGTTGCTCAAAGCCTGTTTCAGCAATGATTTTTGCTGGACCAGGCCTACGCTGTGTTTTCAGCTAAAAATGAGTAGGCATCTGAATTGGTTTTGCCCATCCATAGTTGGGTTGGTCCTGTGTCTAGGACCTTTGGGTTTGATTCAGGTTGGGCTGTGCTCAAGCCTGATCTTTATAGTTTGGGCTTGCTTTGGGCCTAGTCCTGACCTGGCCCACTAACAGCCGTAGGCCTGTGTATTTGAGCCTTCTTTTTGCCATGTTTCATCTGAGGTCAATGTGTGCCTGATTTTCTAGGCTGTTTTGGGTCAACCATGGTCCTAGACAAGGGTTGATGAAAGTGCACAACAGTGGTGCGTTAGTACCTGATCAAGTGAAGCTTTCCTTCCAAGGCTTTCATGTTTTTGATGATATTTACAAAGAATAAAGTTTGGTAATGTAATAAACTTCTAGGATTTGCAGGAACCTTTCATTTAGGGTGTCAGACCTACTTCTTTATCTCTTAGGAAACTTGTCCCTCCACCTGCACCTGCTTTGTAAGTATTTTCTTATAATTTTTTCTTTAAAGACTTATTCGTCCATGCCCATGCCAAACCCACTTCAGACAACTAAGTAACATCCTCAATTTGCTATCTTTTTTTGTCATTTCCTTTTGCTCCTACCTTTATCTATGAAAAGTTCTATGCCTACTTCATACTTCAAACTTCATTGAAGTTTACCCTTTCCATGATATAGCATGGCGTGTACCATGATGCAGGCAGCAGGTATGGCAATATGGTCGGTTTTTCAACATTGGTTGAATGATCTAGAAATCAAGGTCTTTTCATATGCTGTGTTCTTGTTATGCTATCATCTACGCCTTACAGTACCTCAAGTTCTTTTGAATAATTCATTTAATTTGTTATAAAAATGTACTTCTTGGGGTATTAGCATAAAAACATATATTGCTTATGTTTCATGTTGATACCATCACAGCCTTTAGGTATAATTTCAAAGTGCGAGTTTTTTTAAAATTTTTATAGTGGGAGGGGGTAAACCTAGTCAATTTTCCTGGCATATTTACAACCGATGGCATCAGCAAAGTTACAATCATAGCAAAATCTGAATTAGAAATATCTGATTAAAGGAAGTCGCTTATGCTAGCAATGGCACTACCAGACGAGTGGGAGCGATTGAACTCCAACATTATTTAATGTTTTGGTCTCTACATATGTTGATGCCTGTTTATAATCTTTCATTTTCTTCTAAAAACATTCAACACTATTTGTCCTGTATCAGTAATATGCTGTTGTATTGTGCAGGTTTATTCTTGATAAGAAGATAGGCATTGGCCAACCGAAACGCATTGAAAATGCTAAGATCTTGGTTGCAAACACTGCTATGGACACTGACAAAGTCAAGATATATGGGGCTCGTGTTCGTGTTGATTCAATGGCTAAAGTTGTAGAGATCGAAGGGGCTGAAAAGGAGAAAATGAGGGAAAAAGTGCAAAAGATCATAGCTCACGGCATTAACTGCTTCGTCAACAGACAGCTCATATATAACTTCCCTGAGGAACTCTTTGCAGAGGCAGGAGTGCTTGCCATTGAACATGCTGATTTTGATGGGATTGAGAGGCTAGCACTGGTGACAGGTGGCTAAATTGCATCAACTTTTGATAATCCGGAGTCCGTTAAGCTTGGTCACTGCAAGCTTATTGAAGAGATAATGATTGGAGAGGACAGGTTGATTTATTTTTCTGGGGTTGAAATGGGTCAGGCATGTACCATAGTCTTAAGAGGTGCAAGGTATGCCCCTTTTTTTACTGATATCTAAATTAATTTGAATTTTCTTGTCAAATTTTACAGCGAAATTGCCTCATATTAGGCCTTTTTGAATGCCTACCCAACTATCCTTTACATTGAATATTCCTTTAGCGGTCATGAAAAATGAGTTCTTTCAAATGGGAAAATCTGGGATGGTAATCCAGAAGAATTGAGATATTGGAATTCACTTTTTAAAAGAAATTTGATATCTCTAAATATGTTGGATCGTGCAACTTGGGACTTGCCAACTGCAACAATGTCCTGTTCATTATTACTTGTGGACTCCAATTTAGTCTTTTAAGGATCTTATCCCATGGTCAGCCTCTTTGGGCACCCAAGCAGGCTCTTCATTTTCCCATATGTTAATTATCTGGACATAATCCTCTTGAACTTTTGATTTAAGATTTTCCCTTACCATTCTATTTCTGTTGCATAATCCCTCAAGATTTCATAATTCCCATTAGAGATGTTAGCTATTCTGTGTCCATCCAAATTGATGGGACAGGACCCAGTGTTCTTGTTCATGGTTGTAATTGTTTGATAGGGATTGTGTTCCCTAGCATCTGCTTCTCAGTCCCTTTGATGAAAGTGATTAGATAGGCCATTTTGAATGCAATAGATAAAGGTCCTTTTTTTTCATTTTTTTTAAGAGCACAATTTTTATGCACAAAATCAATTCACTGCAAGGTCTTGACGTTTATAGGATGTTCATTTTTTGTATTCAGTTCCCATGTATTGGATGAAGCCGAAAGATCCCTGCACGATGCTTTGTGTGTGCTTTCTCAGACAATGAATGACAATCGAGTTTTGCTTGGTGGTGGATGGCCTGAGATGGTGATGGCAAAAGAGGTAGATGAGGCTGCCCGAAAGACTCCTGGGAAGAAGGCTCATGCTATCGAAGCTTTCTCGCGTGCGCTCCAGGCAATCCCAACCATCATAGCGGACAATGCTGGTTTGGATAGCGCCGAGCTTACCTCTCAGCTTCGTGCAGAGCATCACAAAGAGAGAACCAATGCTGGGATTGACGTCATAACTGGCAGCGTAAGTGAGATGAAGCCCATCTCTAATCCTTTAGATAATTAGAATTGCATTTATTTTACTTAACCATGAATCTTAATTTTCTCTCACAGGTGGGTGACATGGAGAAACTTGGGATATCAGAGTCCTTCAAAGTTAAGCAAGTTGTGCTGTTATCTGCCACTGAGGCAGCTGAGATGATCTTGAGGGTTGATGAGATCATAACTTGTGCTCCACGCAAGAGAGAAGATAGAATGTAACTTCTTTTCAAATCTTGTGCTTTTTAACGATGCGAACCTTTTCTTATTGCTTGGAGATGAAATCATAGCGTGGTGTGTTTTTTGGGAAAGGACGCACCTCGAGGTAGGTTACGGATCTTTGACATGGGAACTCTAACTAAAAGACTGTAGAATGTTACAATTTTTGTATGGGATCTTATCTCAGCTCTTCTGTTTGATCAGCTTTTAAGTTGCTCCAATTGGGTGTAACAAGTGATCATATTATTCTTCCAATTAACTTATAGATCTTGTTTGTTCCGTGGACTTGAGAGTGATATAGTTAGTGGCAGGTTTGGGTTTGAGATGTAAACAAGCCCTAGCAGATGAATAAAATATGAGTATCCTAATAACTGACCGTAATAGCTTTCGGTGGAACTTTCACAGTCTTCAAAGGCTATGCTGAAATAATGAGTCACTTGTTTGCGGGTCTGCTACGGCAAGTTGATGTCTGTATTGGAGTGGAACCATCTGTGGCATTCGCAATCACAGCTCAATAGGGGGATTGTATGACACACTACAAGCGTTTACTTATTATTCTTATTCTTGCGTTGATGGTTCATCTACTTCAAAGATGTGATCAATCGTCAAAAAAGGCCAGCGAAGGTCCGCTGGTCCAAGTGAAGAAGAAGAATAGACTGATGGGTTTCATGACAACTCGATCTGCGAGTCCTCAGCTTTGCTTCCCTCTCCATTTTCGATGGCCAGCAAATCTAAAAAGAGTTGCTAAATAAGAAATTGAGGGATCCACTGGTAGTCTAGATCGAATAGTATTAATTAGAGATCGACTGGTAGTCTAGATCTAATAGTATTATTTAGAGAGTTGTAGGATGCCGGATGGTAATGCTAATGGATGCCGAAGTATTTTCACTCCTGCAACATTTCATGTGAGCTCCTTTAAGTTCTCGTGTGCCATAATCTTATAATGCTTTAATCTTAGATTTACTGGGCATATCACCAACAACAGAGCCTTGTTTGGAAGCTGGCTCTGAGGCCAGTGGTTCGCGGTTCTGCTCTCAACTTTGTTTTGGGAGTTAATTTTTCATCCAATTTTCGTGCATCTCAGCAACAACAGCTCCTCTAAGGACATATATTTTGATAAGTTCACCACTAACCTTATATGGTTTTATGAAACAAAAGAACAGGGCAATTAATAGTTGCGATCAATATTGGAAGGCAGTGAGTTGCTTGCCTGATTTATATGACACAAAAGCTGGACAACTATGAGATTTTTTTTTTTATTTTTCCCGGAAGCTGCGTTGACTGCAGAAGTGTAGGATGAAACGAGCTACTGACTTCATATATTAGAATACTGGGATTTTAGTAATAAATATCCTGAAAAAAACTCAGATCCATTTTGCAAATCCTCTGTTGCCCAGCTCAAATAACAACTGGCACATTCTCTATTCTTGGTGTCATACCACAGCATTGTGGTACAGACATAAATAAATTGAAAAAAAAAAAAAAAAAAAAAAAAGAGAAAGAGTTATCAACCAGGTAGCAGCTTCACAAAGCACCAAATTATAAACAATACATTTTATTAGCAAATGGTTACTCCATGAAAAAGAAAAGTTCATGATTTTCTTCTTATAATTTAATTCTTTTTCATTAATAATTTACGATTATAAGAAACTTTGGATTCATCATACAAAATGACCTCTATTAAAGAAATCGTTCAATTCATCAATCATGTTTCAGTTAAAATGCAAACCATTACCACAAACTAAAAAAAAAAAAAAAAAAAAATTGGGTGAGAAAGCCTTCAATTAACAACTTGTGGAGACCATTGCGTTTCAATCCACTGTCTTGAGCACTCTGAAGGAATCCATAACTTCTCGCAACTCCTTTTCCTCCTCTGAGAACACATTTTCTGGTGATTGCAACCTCAGTTCATACAGTCGGTTGTTTTCAACACCAACAACAGATTAGTAACGTCTATCCCATTCAAGACGCTGTATCTTGTCTTGTGGCATAACAGCCAACTCATTGTCGCTTGCATATGATTTAATATTTACCTGTATAAAATGCAGAGAAAGGTAAGGGAAAATTATTCCTGCCAACATATAAAAATAATTAATAAATCTTATCAAGAAGCAGTACTACCGCATAAAATTTCTAAGTCCGACTAAAGCCGCATGCATGACGAGAACTTATTTGTATGCGTAATCTGTGACCAGGCAAGCAAGCTAGTATGAGAAGCTTAAACAAAAAACAAGGCCAAACATGCTGATTGTCACTGTCCATTAAGCTTTTTTATATATTTCAGATCAGGGAGATACAGCTAGAAGGCAGATTGAACATGCTATAAGATGGAAAAAGAGGATTTTCTGCATCAGATCCTGGAAAAGTTTGGTGCAGGAGTCCCCTATATGCAACATAATTAAGTGCTATCATAATTCAGTTATGTACATCTATAGCCAAGCAAGCTAATTTAAAGAAGATAATATTGCAGGCAAACTGCAATGCTAAACTTTAATATACAAGCAGGGAGATACAATTAAGACGGGCTGGTTGAACATGCTAGGAGATGGTAACATGGGATTGTGGGGGCATGAGATCCTAACAAATTTTGGCATGAGATTTCATTTGCAACATAATACCATGACAATTCAGTATGTGCAACTATAGCAATAAGCAGCAAGACCTACCCCATCTATTTGGATTTATATATTGTTTCTCTGCAATGTCTTTAAAGTTCAAACAGTTGAACCTGGTATTCTCCAAACATAAATACTAAGCACAAAATATTGAACATAGATGTGCCAGGGCTTTGAACTGTTTGATTATTTTAGATGTCCAATTTACGGGGAAACAAATATGTGGAATTGATATTGGGAGCTGGTTTAAGAACATAATAGGATTAGGTATGAAAATACATCGAGAAAAGAAATTGAACAAAAAGATAGTAAGAAACAAAGTGCCATCAACTTCCCTGGCAGTTGAAGAAATTCTTAATATGCTACGTCAGTATGCTGGGGTTATTAATAATCTAAAGGACACAACGGAGCATGTACAAGAATTCCAGCATTTGGACTTTGAAGATTAACCGACCAATGGAATGTCTCTACGCTGCATCGCTTGATATCGAAACTCTTAATGCAAACCTTGATAAAAAAGACCCTTACCTCAACTTGATAGTAGACTCTGCCATCATTAGCAACTTTTGATGATGCTGATAAAATGTTTGACTCACGCCGAACACCTAGTCTAGTAGATATGAACTCAGTCAGGTACTGCTTGAGCACTGTGCAGCCACTAGTGGAGGCCCCAGATCTTCCACACTTTTATACCTGGAGGATGAAGGAGAAGATAACTCCACAGATAGGTTTTCATCAAGAACAAAAGGGTCCCGGAAAAATATGTCCGCACCAGCCCCACCAACTTGGATCCAGTTTTGGGGATAAAAAAAAAAACGTATAGCCATCAAACGCGTCTATGTGTTCCCTGAAGCGAACTAAGGATTCGGCTAAGGTGACTTCAGGGGATCCCGATTTCAAGAATATTAAACTTGACAGCATGGATGCTACCATGTTCCTCCTGAGAACTGCGAAAGCTTTGGTACAGTTACAATAAATGATGTGTGACATGAAACTAGAAAGAATAATGATGATTAAGATATAAATATGCAAAAGATAATCTAATCTATTTGTTTAGTTTCTCTGGTCCGTTTACCAAAAAATGTTCATACTAGCAACTCAGAATGATTTAGCTACAAGAAATCCACTCCCACAAAGACCAAAATCCAGTACAATTTTCAGTGAATGGACCCAAAGGCCAGAACACGCTTGTCCTTGGTGTACATTGGACGAATACTTGTTTCAGTCTATCAATAACATGAAGCCTCGTAGTAAGTTAGAGATGGTGACCTGTCCTTTCATATTAAAAGGTTGATGATGGTGAGTGATAAGTGTAAAAATGAGAAAAACTTATACATCTTCATAGGTTTCCTTTTCCACCTATATATTCTTGCTTCGTGAATTACTGCATCATGTTTTTCTTTTTTCTTTAAAAAAGAAGTCTTAGAATGTACAGACAGTATCTAGACTATATCTCTTGCCAAAAGGAAAGACAAACATTCTCAGTGCGATTATTAACCAAAATGGCAGGATATGTTTAGTTGGTGATAAATATAAAAGAGAAAGGACTCATCTACTTTATTTAATACTTAAGTTCTTTAATGTATATTTTTGCTTCAATTGTTTGCATTTTTCAATTTCTCAAATAAGAGGTCATGGCAAATATATTGGAGAAAACATAGATTCTTTCTTTTTTTCTCTTGTTTATTTGATAGAAAGGTAAGAAGACACATCTTGCTCTCTTTTAAAACCCACCCAATATTATTATTACCCAGGACTAAATTCTTGGGGATGCAGTGATGCACCAGCTAAGACTTGGAGCCCCAACCTCTGCATGTTTGGTGGAAGGGTGTGACCACAAGCACAATGTCTTATTCACTTTAATGAAAACATAGTTTGTTTTAGAGGAAAGATCTCTACAACATTTGTTAGTTATTTAATCAACAAAACAAGGTTATTATTTTATGGTGGGTCCCTTGCTCTAAATACACAAGAAAAATCGGCCAAAGCATTTCTATCATATTCATCTTCTTTTCTAATTTGTCTTTTACCTTGAGAGTTGATTTGCTTTCCATATTTGAAATCCTCACTTCAGCCAGCTTAATTTTAATCTCTTTAAAAACTCAAACTTTCAAGAATAGAAAAAAATGTCTTTAAGGAGTTTGCAAAAGAAAGATGATAAAAAAATCATCCAAGATTTTCAATATTTTTGCTCTGCACTCGCATGCATAGCTTGTGCTAGAGACTAGTTAATTCAATAGAAAGTTCCACCTGAACAACAATGCCCAAACTTCTTTATATTCTTCCCTGCTTCCTACTCCTATTTGAACTATTATGGTGAAAAGAGGATTTTCTTCCTTAATCCCCTCAAGGATGATTTTATAAAGCATACAATTCCAAACTCCATCACCCTCCCCAATCCCCACCTCCCTAATTATTCTTTGCCTTGGCATTCACATTATAAGCAATGCCAAAGCACAGTGCCCAGAAACTAAAGGATTTGCTTTATTTAATCAGTCATGACATCCTTTGAACATGAACTTGGATTCCCCACTTTAGAAATAAAACCATAAAACTGTTCAATTTGAAAATGTTCTTCCATGTAGCTAATTGTATTCGAAGATGGTCGTTAACATCCCATAATTCCATTCTTTAAAATGGCCAACCTTTTCACAGAAATTATCATCCACCTACACCTAATAATTGTCCAAAGCCACTTCACATAACAGCCCAATACTGTCTCATCAAGATCCCTAATATGCAGTCATTTTCTCTACACACATCTTTTCCAAAACCTCTCTTCTCTCTAACCAAGTCAATCCTCCACAAACAAGATGCCAAATCCTGTCATCAACCCCACCTTATCTTCTCTTTTTTTGAGGGAATCGTAGGGGAGTGCTACTTCCCCCATAAGAAAATTTATTAAAATCAAAAACCTACTTTATCTTATCAACAATCCTTAACCTCAGCAAACAGATAAAAAGTAATAGAAAAGAGCAATTTGGGGTAGCCACAATATTTATTCACCTCAATACATATATTCTTCAAATTTGCCCTATTTTGAGTTCAAAAATTTTCTTCAATTCAATATGTAGATGTAATACCAAATAAATAATCCATATGAAGGTGGTTCTTTCATTGCACTTGCTCCACAATAAATCATCATCCTTGTCGAAATACCTAATGCTTAAAGCACTCCCTTATTCATCAATTTACTATCAAAAAGACGACTCAAAATAATCCTACTCCTCTATCCAGCCCCTGCTTCGATATAATGTCTCTCAAAATGCTCTTCACTCTTGCCAAGTTGGAGATATCCACACACACGCAAAATAAAAAGAAAGCATTACGAAACCTTTCTCAGAACCTATCCACCTATGAGTGCCCCATCACCCTACATATATCTCAAACTAAAGAAACTAAATTGAGCAAAATTGTGTGAAAAAATATTAAAAATCTGAACTTTTATTCTTCTAAGTGAAATTCATATGCATTTCCATAGAAAATTAAGATTTTGGTCAGCACCAATCACTTGTCCAACAATGTCCTCACCAGTTCATTTCATATACCAATAGATAGGTCATGCTAGTTGTTAGACTTAGTAAACAACATCATGCTACATATTTATCTACTAATCTATAGAGTGGAGAGAGAGAGAGAACCTATGTCAGGCGCCGAATTTAGGTGAGGTTGATGACCCGGGGAGTTCCTCTTCCTCTCATTGGTCGTGCTAGCGGACGACGAAATTAGCAGCGGAGATGCTGACCTTAGGCGCATTGAAGGAAGGCAGGCGACGTGGAGCCACACGACGGCGGCAGAGGCGACCATGGGAGGAGAGAGAGAGAGAAGGAGAGACGACCAATAGCTCTGCTAAAAGAGATAACGCCGACATGCCGAAATTTCTCATTACAATGAAAATTCGTTTTGGTCCTCAAATTTTTAGCTATTATAATTTAATATTTTATATTTTATAAAAACCTCATTCTTAAGTTCCATTATTTGAACCAATTAGGTGATCCTATTCATTAAATCATAAATTTATTTCAAAATAATACATTAATTATTTTATTAATTTATATTGACTCTATAATGAAATATAAAAAAATGCAACATGTTTAAAATATAAAAGTTTAAAAATTAAAATAAATTTTCAGAGAAAATTTGTGAATCAAAAGTAAATTTTAATAAAAATAAGAAAAAAAACAATGGTTGTTATTTTGCTTGGTTCAGTCCTATAGTTTCATTTCAATATTGTTATTTTTTTCTGTCAATCTAAATATTTGAATTAAAAAAGTTATTAACCATCTTAGTTTATGATACCATGGCCCATGGGAGGTCTCCTAAAGCATCATCATCATCAGTTATAGCAGCCATTATTATTATAAACTTTGGAGGACAGAAAAAATAGATTTTAGGTCCTACTAAGCAAGCGATGCTTTGGAGCCCCACCCAACTCGGCACTTAAAACTCTTTTGTTTCCATTTGTTTTGGTTTCTATTTGATGTCGGCTACTAAAATTCTTTCATCAGGTTGATAGCCATCAACTTGGTTCCATTACGAACGGTCAAGCCTTCTAGAAAGGAGTTGTGCTGCATCATTTAAGAAAACAAAGAAATTTTCATCATGTCCTAAATGTGATTGAAATAGGTTGAAAGCCAGCAAGTTCATATTCTTAATTTGACCAGTGTTGATGCAATGTGTCTGCCACTATGACTCTTGCCAAAGTCTGGAGATGCAAATGGGCCAAGCTGGGTTTAATGAAACTAGGCTTCACTCACCATAGCAACACCATTACTTCCATGTGTACCTCACCAACTTTGCCTAATGTTGAACCCAACTAAATTTAGTTTGTTAAAAGCCAAGCCATTCTAGTCTTACATATTTTACACATGATGTGCAAGTACATAGCTGTGCAAGCATTCAGCCTTACATATTTTTCATTTTTCATAGGTTCAGTTTGATTTTATGTCTGTAATGTGCTGGCTTGGATTAAGCTGGAATTGATTTTAAAAAAAAAAAAATTTCTAATCTAACTTAATTTATCTTTTGATTGGTCCTCTCATCCAATAGGTTATTTTGGAACATTTATATCACTTCTAGCAGATCTACAAATGGGCTATGCATCAGTGCCCCATTGGACCAGTCCTTTCCATTGTGTCATAGACCATCCTTGTTGTGTGCTAGATGGTTCTATCTAAAATTTCCATTGTGCATCATAAACTTTATAAGCTACTTCCAAAGACAACAAGCTTTTTCCCTCCTTCAGGTGCTCATGATGAAAGAATTTTCCATCCTCTTTGCAGAAGGCATCAGAGCCTACCTCACCTAATTATGTCATACCAAAATATGGCATCTGGTTGCTCAGGAAAGAATTTATTTAAGATTTAAAATACAATTTTAGTCATCAAACTTTCACTCAAAATTTATTTTGACCTTCAAACTTTTAGTTGTTACAGTGTAACCTCTCATGTATGTTATATTTTTAATATTTTATTACATAAAATCAGTTAAAATTGATGAAATATCTGATATATCACTTTACCAATTACTTCTTGATGTAATTGTGTCCGGATGAGGTAAAAACTATTCTACCTCATATACCTCATATAACAGAATGTTAATAATGCAATATTCTTAAAATATGAGAGGCTAAATTGTAATGATGAAATGTTTGAAGGCTAAAATGAACTTTGAGCGAAAGCCAAAGGACTGAAAATATATATTTTAAGTCAAAAAATGATAATATCTATGAACAGAAATTATTCGTACACTCAACAAGTCCATCAGGTCTTAACCTTGACACTCAAGTGAAAATCACTGTTCTAATGTGAGGTTAGATTAGAGAAAATATTGGCATATGGTAGGTAGCATGGCATTATTATGTCATTGCCCCGCTGATCATGGGAAGAGTCAAACACAATGATACACCCATCCTTAATGTGGAATATTTTTCCCCCAAGGTCTACGTCCATCATTAACAGATTCCAAAGCTAGAATTCGAGTTAGAAGAGTAAACTTTTTTCATGATGTCATTGCACTTGGACAACCAAAGAAACTCCCAACGTTTTCCAAGCTTTGGATCTCATCTCTTCAAACAACCTTTTGAATACCTTCCATGAATCATCATGGTAGCTTTTCACCTCCCACTATGGCCACATAACCGCATGAATTATTGGCACCTCCTTAAGGGATCAATGCATGAGGTGGAGCCACCTACTTGGCGGTGGACGGTGGGCGGTGGCTACACTTGAAGGGAATCTGAGAGAAAAATTCTCCAAGTGGCGTTTTCAGGATCCTATTCTTCCTACCTACTTCTCAAGACTTGGGAGTTAAAAGACATCTGAGGATTGACTCATAACTCAAAAGATCCAGCAAGTGGATGTGTCCACAGCTGGCCTAACAAAACTGTGCCATTGTACTCTAATTGTTAGGGTCATTCTCACAGCACTGTTCCTCTCCTTCATCCCCTCAAAAGCTAATCCATGTCCACATATCCTACAGTGCCGTCGAGCTTCTCGGACCACGTGGCGGCGATTCAGAGGATGGCTATATTTCCACTTCCACTCTTCCTTTCCTTCTTCATCACCTTTGAAATAATTTGGGGAGAACATGCCACTCATAATGAAAATTTTTCAGATGATTAACTACCGAACTTAACATGTAGAGCTTTTGTCTGGTGTTTAAAGAACAGATCATTTAAAGGTGGCACATGGTTTAAGGAGAGAGATATCAGCAGTGTCTTGTATAACGGAAGACAAAAGCTAACAACAAACAAAGAGACACGTTTGATTCTTGTTGTTGTTGTTGTTGTTGTTGTTGTTGTTGTTGTTTATTATTATTATTATTATTATTATTATTATTATTATTATTATTATTAGGAATGAAGAGCAGCCATGCAAAGCTGGAGTGTTTATTTTGTCAATGGAGTTGTTATTGTTGTTGCTTCGTAGGTCTGAACGCTCGGCTGGGTGGGGGGGAGGGGAAGGGGTTGTGGGCGTCGCTTTGGAGGTAGCTTTGGCGGCTTCCCTTTATGGTGTGCTGCTCGCACACGAAAACGGCTTCTATCGCCGTGCATTCTGATGGAGATTTGAGAGAGATGTCTCTGTTTCTCTCCCTGCTTCCATCATCTCTATCTCCCTTGAGAAAATTGATAGGTATTATTGGAATTAAAAGAGCTTCAATTCTCTGCTATCTTGGCTTTTAATTGATGGTGAAAAATTCTATGATGTTTGCTCGTAAAAGAAGAAAAGAAGATAAAAAAACTTTGTGAAAGCAATCATATATGAAAATCCTTCCAGTTTCGCAAGATGGTCCCTGCGTGTCAGAGTGTGATGTTCCTTTCTGAAAGAGAGTTTTGAGAATAGTGAAGACATTTGTTCCGAGTATAGTATTTTCCATTGGAAATCCTATCATTTGGGAACTGATGTTAAATTAAATTTCAGCTGCCATCCAGCTCACCCCAGAGAAAAATAATTTTGGGAGGGAAACAGGGGGCATGGGAGTACTAACATTAACTCCCTTGGATCTCTTGTAAAGCACCAAATATTCTCAGTTGTACATCTATTGTTGATAAATTTTCTTCTGTTTTACTATATTTAACCTTCAGCAGGTGCATCAGGACTGAAGTATTACAACAGCGAAGGCACACTGCAACCATAACCACATCCTTGGTGATATGTTCTATAATTTTTCATAACAATGGTTTTGGATTAGAAAACTAAATTAGCATCTACTAAGCCCTTTTCTTTTTAAACTTATATTCGATATTCTTGAGAGGATGTAGGTCCAAAAAGCATGCAGCCAAGTAAATGGCTTGTTAGTTTTTTCAGGAGATCTACTTCTCACAAAATTTAACTTTATCTCTGTTTCATAGGTGAAATATTAGGGCTCACTTGGCATGTTATAAATCATTCGCACTCAAATTTTAGCCAATTTAGAATTAGAACACGAACATGCCGCATGCCATCAATTGTTCTTATGACCTTGTTTTTGAAGTAAAACTTAAACCAACTATTTGTTTTTGAAGATCCATTCCTTGGCATTCTTAACTCCTATGGATGGAGCAGATTTGTGGGTATAAATCCACTTTTTATTGGAACAAATGATCCTAGCCATGTAGGTCAAAAGATTAAAAAGTTTAGGTTAGAAAAAACATGGAATTATTTTGGTCAAAGACGCATCAACTTGGAATAATTGTGCTGCAATAAAGAAAAAAAAAAAAAGGAGAGTAATGGGTGGGTCATAGGACCCGGAAACGCGGACCACCTTTTTGACGGAATTTAGCCACCCCTCCTCTTGGTTTCATACGTCACCAAGCTTCTCTAAGCTCATGGATTCATGGCAGTGTTTGATTTGAGGAATAAAGAAACTTGGCTTGGCTTCAAGTTTTTGTAGAAGCGTGTCAGAAGCTGAGATGGTCCCATTGGAGCTTCCTTGCAGGACTTTGTTTGGCTTTTCACCCACTAGTTCCCTTTGGGGAGAACACAAATGAGAGAGATGAGAGATGGATGCCTCTTCTAGAAAGCTTAGACTAGATGAGCTTATCCTTTTGTTTTTAGCCATTTTTTATTGTCATTTTATTTCTTAATTCTCTCTCTCTCTCTCTCTCTCTCTCTCTCTCTCTCTCTTTTTAATCATGGCCACCACACTAGTGTCTCACCAATGAGAATAAACAAAACATTATCAAAACATTTTGGGTGTTTTTAATTACTAAAGCAAACTTTAACGGTTAGAATGAATTGGCATGCAAAGATATGGATTAACTAATGCAAATAAAAGATGCTCCTTTGAGAAAGATGGATAAAGCCTATTTTATTGACAAGGATTGAGCTACCATTCAACGAAATAACTGTAGTTTAATAACTAAAGATTAGTCTTAAAGGTGTTTCTCGCATGCAAGGTAGCTATCTTTCTCATTGTCATAGCCTTCTCTTAGTTTTTTTTTTCCCTCCCCTTTTTTTTAAAAAAAAAAAATTAGCAAGTTTGATGATAAGCCATCTTAGCTTCATTGTTTATAGTTTTCATCTTGAAATTTCTTTTAGAATTGATTTTCTCCATTTTGATGTTGCAAAACTTAGTAGGCATCATATTAAATAATGTAGCCCGTAAAGGATGCATGAACCAATCATGTAGCAAAAATGCCAAATTAAGAAGCAGCCAATATGATTTAACTTATCTAGTTGGTCCAAGTGTTATATTGAATTATATTATGATGTTTAGCTATTACTTTTGGGATCAAAAGCAACTAATGCATCATTTCTTCTCCTTTTTTTTTTTATAAGCTAGCTTGGTGCTTGGATTAGATTTATGTTGATATCCAACTTCTATAACTATCTAAAATATAAGATAGTGCAAATATCATGCAGTTTGATGAGATTCCAGCTAGATCAAAAGGTGTCGCTATAACATTTACTAGTTTTGACCACTAAATTACAAATTAGTTTCGCTCATTGAATTAATGAATGTTCTAGGTATAACAAGGCACACTATAAGACCAACTCTTTCCATGCTTCTAAGATATTAGAGTACGAATGACTCGACTCATGTAAAATGAATTAAAACCTACATACCCAACTTCTTTTTTGGCATGACCATCGAGTATGTTATTTCCTTTAAAAGTATTTATGCCATATTAACACGTAAGACTATAGATGATAATAAGGATAAGGAAACTGATGGCTGTAGTTTCAGCCAGAATTTTTTCTCACGAAGAAAGGCGAAAGAAGTGAAACTCCAAAATTTATATTTTTCATTTTGAAATCATACTTATCTATCCAACAATACGTTACCCACTCACAACTAACCACATTTGATTTTTAAACTCAACAAACTACTAGACTTATTAATAAAATACTTATCGTATAATAACGATAACAATAAGGAATTAAATTTTAACACTCCCCCTTAACTCCTTACTGTAATATTCAATAATTCTTTAAAGTACTGAAACTTGTCTCTTTAAAGTGCTTTAGTAAAAATGTCTGCAACTTGATCATTGGAGCTGCAATATTTGATTTGAATCTTCTTCTTCTCCACTACATCTCTAATAAAGTGATGCTTGATGGCAATGTGTCTTGTACGTCTATGGTAGACTGGATTCTTAGTCATAGCAATTGCTGATTTGTTGTCACACAGATTAGAATAGCTTCTTCTTGCTTCTCACCAATATCCTTTAAAATACGCCTTAACCATATTGCTTGTGAAGCTGCCAATGATGCTGAAACATATTCAGCCTCGGCTGATGATTGTGCCACTATTTGTTGTTTCTTAGAAGTCCAAGCAACTGCTCCTGAACCAAGAGAAAAAATATATCCTAAAGTGCTTCTCATATCATCAATACATCCAGCCCAATCACTGTCACAAAATCCCAATAATTTTGCATCAACATTTTTCTCATACCAAATACCAAAATCAATAGTACCTTGAATGTATCTCAACACTCTCTTAGCAGCCCCAAAATGAATTTGAGTAGGTTTGTGCGTAAACGTGGACAACAAACTTGCTACATACATAATATCAGGTCTAGTAACTGTCAAATATAATAAACTTTCAATCAAGCTTTTATAGAGTGATGCATTCACTTCTTTGCTTCCATCTTCTTTGCTTAGCTTTTCATTCACAACCAATGAAGTACAAACTGATTTACAATTCACCATTCAAAATTTTTCAAGAAGAGTTTTTGCATACTTTTTTTGGCAAATAAATACTCCTTCTTCTTGATAAATTTCAATGCCCAAGAATTGATGTAATAAACCCAAATTACTCATTTCATATTTTTACTTCATCTCAATTTTAAAGTTAGCAATCATTCTTTCATCATTACTAGTAATCACTATATCATCAACATAGAGAGAAATAATAAGAATGTCAGATATACCTTGCTTCTTAATATATAATGTTGGCTCATTCTTACTTCTTTGAAAACCTTTATTGTTGAAGTAGGCATCAATCTCATTATACCAAGTTCGGGGTGTTTGTTTGAGGCCATACAAAGCCTTTTTTAGCTTGTAGACTTTTTCTTCTTCTCCATTTGCTATAAAGCCTTGAGGTTGCTTTACATAAACCTCCTCTTTTAGAGTACCATTCAAGAACGCTGATTTTACATCAAGTTGATGCAATAACCAGCTATATTTAGCTGCCAAGGCAATAAGAACTCTAATTGTATCATACCGAGTGACTGGAGCAAATGTCTCTTCATAGTCAATTCTTGGTTGTTGAGAATACCCTTTAGCTACAAGCCTTGCTTTGTTCTTTTGGATAGTACAATCCAAATTGAATTTCATCTTGTAAATCCACTTGACATCAATCACTTCTTTATTTTTTGGTCTTTCAACTAACTCCCAAGTTTTGTTCTTCTTAATCACATTAATTTCTTCTTACATAGCTTTCTTCCAAGTCTCTTCTTTAATTGCTTCTTCAAAACTTTCTGGCTCAACAACACAAAAATTGCAGCTAGCATACACATCACTAAGACTTTTCATTTTCCTTGGAGGTGTACTTGATGATGAATAACTAGAGCTTGATAATGAACTTGAACATATTTGTGGAGACATTTGTGGTGCATCTTCATGAACATTATCTTCATATTCTTGAATTTCTGGTGTTTCATTGAGAATAATGGCCCGACCTTGGACTTTTTTCTCTTTCCAATCCCATGCACCCTTCTCATTAAAAATAACATCTCTACTAATAATCAACTTATTTTTCTTCAAGCTGAAAAGTCTATAGCCCTTTGATTTTGAGCTATAACCCACAAAAATGCATTTCTCACTAGTCTCATCAAGCTTGTTTCTAACATTCTTTGAAACATGAGCAAAACAAATACATCCAAAAACCTTTAAATGATTCACTGATGGCTTCTTTCCACTCTAAGCTTCAATTGGAGTTTGATTATCACTGCTTTTGTTGGGCATCTATTCAACAAATAAACTGCAGTAGAAACTGCTTCACCCCAAAAAGACAAAGGCAATCCCTTCTCATGAAGCATTGCTTTTGACATCTCCATAATGGTTCTATTCTTTTTTTCAGTCACTCCATTTTGTTATGGAGTGTATCCAACCGTTAGTTGTCTATTCAAGTCAATATCTTCACAAAAATTATCAAATTCATTCGAGTTATGCTCACTACCTCTATCACTTCTTAACACTTTAATCAAATGTCCACTTTGCCTCTCAACAAAATTCTGAAATTTTTTAAAGATACTGAACACATCTGATTTTTGTCTCATAAAATATACCCATGTCATTCTAGAGAAGTCATCAATAAAGGTTAGGAAGTATTTGTTACCTCCATGAGATGGTGTTGACATAAGACCACATACATCTGTGTGAACAAGCTCCAATAGTGCTCTAGCTTTCCATGCCTTCTCTTTTGGAAATGGTTCTCGGTGTTGCTTCCCAAGTACACAACCTTCACAAACTTCTTTTAATTCTTGTATAGATGGCAGCCCATACATTATGTTCTTCTGTTGAAGATTCTTCAAGCTTTGAAAATTCAAATGCCCAAGTCTTCTATGCCATAACCATGAGTCACCAATTATATCCATCTTCAAAGCTACATCATTATTGTAAGAGAAAGTTAAGGAAAACTTCTATTTTTCTCTATCTTGATCTTTGCTACAGCTTGATTTCTTTTATCAAAAATTTTGCAAGAGTCTTCTTCAAAGTGAACTGAGTATCCATGATCTACAAGTTGTTCAACACTTAACAAGTTTTGCTCCAATTCTGAAACTAGCAGCACATCGCGGATATATCTTATTCCCTTCTTTGTTTCTATGGCAATTATACATTTTTCTTTTGCTTGAACTAAGGCACCATTAGCCATCCTTACTTGAGAATTGGTAGTTGAATCAATCTCCATAAAAATTCTTTCATTGCTGGTCATATGATTGCTACACCCGCTATCAAGAAACCAAACATCATGCTTTCGATCCATAGCTGCTTGACAAGCATAGAACAGATTGGCTTCACCTTCTTTTTCTTCAATAAAATTTGCTTGCTAATTTTTTTTCAAGTAACAATCTTTTTGGACATGACCAAACTTTTTGCAATTGTGACATTGAGGCTTTCCTCGAAACCAACAATCTTTCTCTACATGGCTACTTCTTTGACAAATTCTACATTTTTGTTGAGTGAACTCCTCATTAATTTATCTTCTAAAGTTGCTTCTTCCTCT
The DNA here is from genome assembly GCA_017589505.3 of Metroxylon sagu. Taxonomy (NCBI): domain Eukaryota; kingdom Viridiplantae; phylum Streptophyta; class Magnoliopsida; order Arecales; family Arecaceae; genus Metroxylon; species Metroxylon sagu. Next base: position 861,326 of record JACVBY030000497.1, on the reverse strand, counting down.
TCCTCTTGAGTTGCTTCTACCTCTTTCTCTTGTATATCTTCCACCTCTTGAAGATTCTCCTTTAGAGTCTTTATCATAAGGTCTTAAATTAACATTGAGCTTGGATTGAAAAGCACCATCAATTGATTTTTCAAAACGCCTATTCAACCTTTGCTCAAATGCTTTAATTGATCCCATCAACTCTTCAACACTCAAAGATTCAAGATCTTTAGTTTCTTCAATAATAGCAATAATAAGGTCATATTTTTCATGCAAGCTGATAAGAATTTTTTCAATAATTCTTTGATCAGAAATAGTATCCCCATATATCTTCATTTGATTCACAACCTCCATGACTCTAGTGAAATAATCCTTCAACAACTTCTTTTCTTTCATCTTTAAATTTTCAAAATCTCTTCGCAGAGTTTGAAGCTTTACTGTTTTTACCTTAAAAGTGCCTCTATACTCCTTTTGAAGAATATCCCAAGCCTCTTTTGATCTTGTTGCATTAATAATTCTTGAAAAAATTTTATCGGCAACTCCTTGTTGAATCAAAGCTAGAGCCTTTGCATCTTTCTTTCTTTGATCCTTCAATTGTTGTTTTTGGGCATTACTCAAAGCAATCAGATCATCCGTTCATCATACCCATCTTCCACATACTCCCAAAGATCATATGATAAAAAAATTGTTTTCATCTTCACAAACCAGAAATCATAGTTTTCTCCATCAAAAATGGGAACTTGTGATTATTGAGCACTTACAGATTGATTGCTTGAACTCGCCATTTCCAAAACTTGAGACTGCTTGGAGGTATCTTCACTCAAGCCTTTTGTCGAACACCTTGAGAGCATGGGAAGACTGTTTGGATGTATCTTTCTTTGAATTTTCTTTTTTTAAGATCGATATCTGGAAACCAGGTTCGTCGCCTACGCATGCACGAAAGCGATATCTTCTTCTTAGATACCGCCTGCGTTACGTCCGTTTTTTTTTTTTTTTTGATTCGTTTCGATGTTCCGGTGAAACGCGGAAGGGGAGCACTGCGTTGCTATGAGAAGGAAGAGATTTGAGCGATGGGGACTCGGCGGAGGATCGTCAGTGATGCTCTGATACCAGTTTGATGGCTGTAGTTTCAGCCATAATTTTTTCTCAAGAAGAAAGGCGAAAGAAGTGAAACATCCAAAATTCATATTTTTCATTTTGAAATCATACTTATCTATCTACGTTACCCACTCACAACTAACCACATTTGATTTTTAAACTCAACAAACTACTAGACTTATTAATAAAATACTTATCGTATAATAATGATAACAATAAGGAATTAAATTTTAACAGAAACCCATTTCCTACTAGAGAATTACCTTGATAAAGATGGATTTAGATGGATTAAATAGGGATGAAGGTAGAGATGGAGAGAATTTTTGAAAATTTATGGGGTTTAGGGACAAGGATAGGACCGAGGTCTCTATATGAAAATCCATCCTTGAAATTCGATCTTTTTTTTTTCACATGATAATAGATGTAAATATGTAGATTTGGACTTTTTATTATGCTTTAAATGTTGGGTTTAGGTTCTTAAAATTAATCTTTTTAATGTATTTTAAATATCCATTGGTTTGTAATAAATTTTAAACTTTAAGTAATTTTTTAATAGAATTAGACCTAAAGTTAACGGTCAATTCTGAAACAAAATTACGTATTGGAGATTTTTCGTGGAGAATGAAGAACTATGAGGATGGGCATGAAAGAAAAATCATTTTATTCAAAGATGAGGTGGAATAGAGGATATACCTTCTATCCTAAATTTATCTTATTGCCATTCTTATGTAAAACATTGTTTATATTAAATAAATAAAAGATTTTGCATAATAATCTCTCTTAATACGAAAGGATTCCATCACTAGGGTTCAAATCTGAGATTCATTTCGAATTAAGAGATAACTCAATCGTTCGAACTAATGCCAGTCAATGCTTTGCATAATTCTTCACCTTAAAAATTTAAAATCTAAATTAGCAAAATTAAATAATTATCATTGACCGTTGGGATCTTAGCCTATTGAGGACAAGGAGGCCATTGATATACATGCAAGGAGTCACTTGATTTTTCTGGCTTCGTTATTTTTGAACCAACCCTAATAATTTAAAAATCACATAGATCATTCCTGTGGTTTCTTTTGAATAGAAGAGAGAGAAAGAGAGAGAGAGAGAGAGAGAGAGAGAGAGAGAGAGAATTGATAGTGCATTTGACACTTGTTCATACAATGTTTGAACATTCCAATACGATGAAACGATGACCAGAACTTAAACATTGAACACATTTCAACCCCATCCCTCATTTTTCCTTCTCGCTTCATTTTCTTGTCTCCCACTTGCGAATAGTAAAAGGGCAGGAAGAATGGCAAGCAACTCAAGCAATGCCACAAGGGACGCAGTCTCAACGCTTGAAACCCATCAGCCCATCTTATTTTAGTCTCAGCCGACTTCTCTTTGTCATCGTGCTTGCCATCCACGCTTTTTTTTTTTGTCCTCTCTTTGGAAGTACCAGGCTTTGAAACGTGGGTTCAGCTCTCTATCTTTGACCCAAAGCCCGTACTCGCGGAACTTCCATCTCCTAAACACCTCCGTCACTGTCATCCTCATGACTCGCAGCAGGGCTTGGTGACATCCATAGATTTTTTAGGTGGCCTCTCAATATTTCACTCCAAATAAATTAAATTTATGCGTAAAATAGCGGTCGTATTGGAAGCCACGTCATGCTTGATAGACAACATTGTCCTGTGCTATTATTTTTATTTAAAAGAGCATTGAGATGCTTATCATTGAAGTTTCATACCAATTAAATATTAAGAATTTTCAACTTACACACGCAACAGTCGTTTTATTTTTTAAATTAATATGGTTTTGTTGTGTTTTCCTTTTTCTACATGACTCAAAACTTTGAAATTAAGTAGAACAAAGAAAATAATTTCATTCAACCGGTTTAACTTAATTTGATGTTAAGACTTTATTGTTGACGTTGCTACCGTTATGTTTATATTTTTTAAATATTAATATTTTAGATGATAAAATTATTGAGAAGTATTTGTTAATATTAAGACCAGTAAAAATAGTACCAAGAATTATACGTTATATAATCAGTTCAACGCAATACCGTATGCATTTATTTTAATTTTTAATCATAACACATGATGGTTTTGTTTAGTTTAAAGCAGCAACAACATCGTATCATAGATTGCACTTGAATGTCTACCTAATAAAATGGTAGAGCACGCAAACATATAACCTTTCAAAATAATTCAGACTCTCTGCAGTGTGGACCACAGTACTAAACATTGGTGGAAGAATGCAAAGGAAGCAGCAAAACCACTGATGAGTTGGATGAAACTAGTGGCATATTATCAGATTATATCTGTAAGCAAGAATGTTACAGATGGATCCAAATTAATTATAAAAGGATGATGTTTTCAATTTGTCTGTGCTGCCAACGAAATCCAGTTACATTAGGTAACAGGCAATCATTCTTCTATCTAAGAATAGACCAGAGTTAGATGCTATCATTTTACAGTCTTCATTAGGGACACCACAAAATTCCCAGCCAAAAATCAATACATCAATGCCTCTTCCTAACTCATAAAAGCTATCATTGGTTGCTCTTTAAAGGAAGCATTAAAAAAGTCAAACTCAAAAGCAAATGAAATACTAGAAACAATCAGCCAATAGCCACCCAAGTGTGAAGATTAGTCCAAACTCCAAAGCAAGATCCAAGTCTGCACACATGGGATGCTAGAAACCTCCAAGGGGGGGGGGGGGGGAGAGAGAGAGAGAGAGAGAGAGAGAGAACAGAGTAGACAGGGGAGGAGGGAAGAAAGGTCAAACTTCAAGCCCTGCTCAAGCTGTGTAGTTTTTTTTCAAATTAAACCCTCCACTTCTCATTTTGGCCTATTCTTCCCATATCCGTCACACGTTTCTTTTCTCTCCCTTTCTATATAAGCCCCCCACTCTTTCCATCTCCATCCCTCTCACACTCGTCTCCCTATCTTGCCACCTCCATCTATCCACCAATCTCTCTCTCTCTCTCTCTCTCTCTCTCTCTCTCTTCTCTTTATATACATATACATAAATCCACCTCTCAAACATTAAGAGAGAGGGAGATCAGAGAGAATTGATAGGGAGTAGGAATGGAAGTCCATGGGAGGGTGTTCAGCTCTGCAACGCCACCAAGCGAGGAGGAGATGGACCTTAGAAGAGGCCCTTGGACGGTGGAGGAAGACGTTAAACTCGTCAACTACATCGCCGTCCATGGCGAGGGCCGATGGAACACCCTTGCCCGTTGTGCAGGTATGAACTGATTAAAGCTTATCACAACCGATATCATAACTTCTTCTTCTGTCCTTGAATAACTTTCTGCCATCTTTGGAGTTCTCCTCCCTTTTTTCTTGGCCATGACCCATTCCATAAACCAGATATAGGTGATCTTTGAGTATATAGATGAGACTTTATGATGCACCCTTCCCGATTTTTCCCTGAAAGCATCCATGGCTAACAAGAGGAAGATAAATTAATCTTGAGGATCTTTATAATTTGATATAATTAAACGTATGGGTTTTCTCTAAATCAACTTCTCTCTCTCTCTCTCTCTCTCTCTCTCTCTCTTTCGTATTGTAAGAAGCAAAGATGAATAAAATATTAGCAAAGGCATGCTCCAATATAACAATAAAGAAACATGGATGAGATCATCCACAGTATATACATGATATGGTCATAGACCTGGCCAAAATTTGAGATCAGATTGGTTAATATTAAACACACGAGATTCCTCCGGTACTGATGCGAGTTTGTCACCTTCCAATGGAACAGGACTGAAACGGACCGGCAAGAGCTGCAGGCTCCGGTGGCTCAACTATCTCCGCCCGGACGTCCGGCGCGGTAACATCACCCCCGAGGAGCAACTCATCATCTTAGAGCTCCACTCCCGTTGGGGAAACAGGTAACAATCATACCGTCCACATCTATTAGATAACGATGCGAATAGTTTAGAAACCACTTTGCTCGATTTCTACTTTCTAGTCTAAACTATTCCCTCTCTTATCTTTCTGAGATCCCTTTGTTCCGTGACTGTTTGTCCATGGACCTTTCTTTTTGGCGAACCTTTCGTGTGATGCATGCCATCACTTGTCCTGATGCAAACCTTTGATGTTATTGGCCATTTTTTCATAGTACACAATGCACTGTAATATCCCTTGGTGGAACATCATGATCGAATATTTCAAAACAACAACAGTGCAACACGTTTTTCTAACAATTTGCAAACTTTTCATTGGTCGGAGGAGTGACAAAGTTGCTCCTCTCCAAGCTCGACATGTGTCTAGTTCTCATCGAACTTGCATGTCCTTTTTAATGATCAGAAGGTCCATGACCTCATAGCATGATTACCAAACTTATGAAATCATCTCATTCAGAAGCCGACAATAAGAACTCTTCCATGCAAGCCACCGCTTGTGCTCCCATCACTCAATGGCATTGTAAACTGGCCAACATCCGTACAAAAAGTGGCTCCCCTCGCGATGATTGCTTGCATACATGGATGGCCATGATGCATGCCATGCCTTCTACTACCATTGCATTCACATGTGGCTGCTGTGGGATAAAGCGAGCACTCATCTGAAACATATGGAAGCATGGAAAAATTTAGCACCAGCCGAGTCTATACGCTTCCTCTTAATCAAAATTCTTTTTCTCTTCACCTCACCACTACCTTTTGGAATCCACCAACAGGTGGTCAAAGATAGCACAGCATCTCCCGGGGAGGACAGACAACGAAATAAAGAATTATTGGAGGACCAGAGTGCAAAAGCAAGCGAAGCAGCTGCAGTGCGACGTCAACAGCAAGAAGTTTAAGGACGCCATGCGCTACCTCTGGATGCCTCGCCTCATCGAGCGCATCCGGGCAGCCTCGGGCAGCTCCCCGCAGGCCTCCAACCCCCAGCCGGACTGCCCGGCCGGGCAGCCCGCGCAGGCCTGGGCCTGCCCGGAGAGCTCGGCCTCTGCCCCGGCCGGGTCCAACTCGTCTGACTCGGCCGTGACTCAGTTCTCGTCGCCCCCCACCTCGGACTCGTTCGCCGGAGACCACTGCTATTATCCTGAGGGCGTCCAGGGCGGTGAGAATAAGAGTGGTGACGGGATCCAGGATGGGGTCGCTCCGTTGGAGGATGGGTGGTACGAGAACCGGGGGTTACTGGACTTCGAGCAAGCTGGGTGGGGGGAGAGTTTGTGGACTTTGGAGGACATTTGGTTCATGCAACAGCAAGTTTAAGGATCCAAAACTGGAAGAAAATTGTAGAGAGAAAAAAAAAAAGAAGAAGAAGATTAATTTAAGAGTGTCAGTTAGTAGAGAAAGAAGGGGAGTAATAGAAGAAGAGGATATGAGAGAAATACAAGTGGGGGGAGTTTTAGAATTTCCTAGCTCTTTTCTTTTCTTCTACCTTTTGATTTATATACTATTGGCCTGGGAGTTTATTCTTTTGTTTAAAGATGTAACAGAAGGATGTCCTTGGAGTTTGTCGCTTTGTAATTCTAATAAATTCTCAACTGTGAATTGCTAACAACATAGCCTGTGTTTTTCTTTGATATTTGATTCTTGCTTGCAGTCTTTGCAGCGCTCTAATGTTTTTACGCATAAAAGATAAGAGCAAAAAGATTATAATCAAAATTGTTAAAATATTTTTAAAAGTTGGCAGTGGAAGTTAGAAGTGTGTTGGTTGAATATATATATATATATATATATATATATATATCTAGTGCAAGCATGGGTTTCATGAAAATTTGGATTATAATTAAGGATGTTAAAGCATGACTTTGCGTCACTTGTTAATAGAGCTTCATGTTCATCTTTATATATTTAATATTTCATGGCCAATGCTACCAAGTAAGGTGACCACCAACCCAAAGTCCATGACCCAAACATTGCTCTCTAAAACTCTTATTAAAGAAAGACATGGGAAAGAAAAGTCTATCAAAGCCTATCTTTCAAAGGACGCTTTAAAATTTTTCTAACCCTAAAACAAGTGGCCACCGCTGGTACGCGTCGCCCACACACTGACTTGACCATCCGCACCCTTCCCCTGTTTGAAAGATGCCAACAAAAAGAGAAGAAAAAACGTAGCCTTTTCTTCTCAAGTAGGAGAGAACGATGGCTCACCCATCACACCAAAGCAGCGTTTCGCACGTGCGGGCTGCGCCACCGCAATATTAGGGCACGTGCGGGAAATGGAGCGGCTTGCGTCCTTAGCTTCGCGAATAATGATTACCACCGGCTCCGCGGCGTTATCCAGTAGGCCGCCGCCCCTCCGAGGCTCCACCCGCGCGGTCCGGGGGAGTCCAAAAGCCCGACAAGTGTCGTTCGCACGCGCGCGGAGCCGCCGGGGACCACGGGAAAGCCGGTCCACGCGCCACGTCAGCGCCTGCGGAACCGGCGGACTAGGCGGCGTGGACGACTCCGTCTCTTTCCGCCACGTGGGCGGTCAAGTCCGCGGGTCCTACTTTGGGGTCCCGTGACTCCCGCTTTGGAGCTGGAGGTGGAGTTGGAGTTGGAGTCGGCGGTGGAGTCAATGGTCGTGGGGAGGATAGAATTAAAAGGAGGGGTGGTGGAATCTTCCACCGTTCATTTGACTTGTCTCAGCTTGAAGGAGGACCAGATAACTAACCGTCCAATTTATTGATGCCCACTGGAACATAAAGGCATTGGTATATATATATTGACCAAGTAAATTATTGGCTAACCCTTTTTTTTTTTTTTTTTTTTTTTGTCAATCTTGACACTTGGATACGTTTAAAATGATTAATGGATGTTGTATATTTATCCTCCATTACCAACATAATAAATTTTTGAAGAATTATGGTGGACCAACATTTAATAAAATAATTCTCAAAATTCAACCTTTTTTTTTGAATGCAAGAGAACATCAACCAATCATCAAAAAAAAAAAAAAAAAAAAAAAAAGTTAGATTAGAACATCGATGACTTCTATTGTTGTGCTATCATCTTATTACACCTTTATTTTTTTAAGAAAGTACAATTCTATCACATTGAGCAATATTTTTTAGAATTATAAAAACAATAATAAACTATTTTTATTAAATATTTAGGAAAATATCTTTTGAAATTTGGACTTAGAATTTGCAAAAATAATATTAGAACAAAAAAGCTCCTCCAAATGTAGTAAGGTGTAATCACTGAATAAATTAGATTTACACATGGATTAATTGTCTTGGTGTGCTATCAACTTATTATCTTTTTAAAAAATATGAATTGATACAATATTTCTTATAATATTTTATTTTTTAAAAAAATAAAATATTATAAGAAAATATTGTACCAATTCATACCAAATTTTTGTCTGCACGGCGGCTCACGACTCCCAACATATGGCCTGCACCTGTAACCAAATTGTTTAGATGGTAAAAACATGTTTCACAACTTGATTTCATAAATGTTGCCGTAGTTATATTAAATTTATTTGGATAGGATTCCACATTGAAAGCTAATATCTTAGCTATATGCATGCATGTCAATTCATACGCTTGCAAAGCTCAAACTACTAACCTACCATCCTAGTCCTAATTTAAAGCTAAATTCCATGATAGCTAAGTAACTATTCTTTATTTCTAGGCTTTCAGCATGGAAGCTGCCAATGATATGAACACATTGAAGCTCAATCCTTTAATTATCAAAGCTGCCATGCGTACCATTTGAGGAGGATTGTTTATTTTATCAATAAAAAGGACGATTTAGCTGGCATTCCTCACGTGTCACACGCTAATTTACGTGTCATCTCTATCTTCTCAAGAACAAGACAATGGCACTGGATTCATTCTGAGAAGCCCTGCATGGTCTAGGTTCATTTGTGGGTCATCAATCTTTTGCATGCATGCATTCCGTAACTCAAACGTCAGGCTGGAGCTAGAGCTATGCTTTGCCATTTTGTAATTGATTTACTAGTACGTATCAAATAATTTGGAGACAAAACTTTTGGCTCACGCATCTCTCTGTAGATGATAATTTGTGATCAAAATAGGTTTCTTGCAGGACTCGTCTCTTTTCTTTGTCCCAGCTCCAAAGGCAGGCTAGGTTTTATTTATTTATTTAAGACTTTGTTTCAGTAGAAACTCATGAAAAATGTTTTATTTATTTATTTTTAATGTTTGCAAGTAAGGAAGGGATTTGTGAGAATATATTTAATTTCATGCTAGGAATGCACTAAATAGCTCTAAGATATTCAAATGTATAATAGTTTCTTGGCTAACTTTATTGAGAGAGGTTTTATTTTGCTATAAATAGTATTAAAGCCGATTTAATCCATAATTCAGATAAACCAAAGGACGAGAGAGAGAGAGAGAGAGAGAGAGAGAGAATGGTTATGTGAGAGTTTATGCTAGTATAATATTAAACAGGTAATATAACACGACATGTATAGCTTATTTAATAAACACATTGTATTAGATTGATATGATTTAATTAATACAAATTGATATGACTTACTTAACACTTACATAATATAAATAGATATGACTCACTTA